>JAJJKW010001878.1:0-24764 GCA_023805745.1 Isotricha sp. YL-2021b | reverse complement strand
TAATTTATTAAATTATGTATTGTTATTGTAAAAATCTTAAATAATATAGAAAATTGAGAACAATTTCATTTTTATTTAATGTTATTTTAATATTATCATTATCAATTATTTTTAAATTTTTTAAAACATTTGTATTTCTATTTATAAATATATAAAATCTTAATCTTAAAAAGTATTCTCATATATTATTTTTAATTCTCAATTCTTATCAATTTTTAGGAAATATATGCCAACTTTTCGTTTTATGTTATGGATTAATTTCTTTAATCCAATGTAATCTCCTTATTTTTTAAAAAATTGCGCTCTCCGGGAGTCGAACCCGGGTCACTTGCTTGGTAGGCAAGTATTCTACCGCTAGACCAAGGGCGCATTTTAATTATATATTTTATTTATTCTTATTTATCTTTATTTTTACAATAATTATAATTTTATATCATAATTTATTAAAATATAATTATAATAAAAATGAAAAAATTTATTTTTTTATTAGCTTTTATTTTCATCTCTTCTGAAACTGTTATGCCAAATAAATCCCCTTTACCTATTATTCAATGTTTATTAACATCAGATATTTTAATTAAAGATATTCAAAAAATAATTGAATTATTTAAAAGTGGAAAAAAAATTGAAGAAATTATTTTTCCAATAATTTCAATGTATCCAGAAATTTATTCTGAAGTGACAAGATGTTTAAATGCAGAAATTACGCTTTTTGCAAGTAATGAACAATGTATTCTTAATACTGATGAAATTAAAACTTGGAAACTTGAATGTCCAAAAGGAGGAAGAAATTATTTATATCAAAATAGAAATTTACCAAATATTGTTGATTTATGTAAAAAATTTGCTCCTAAAAGTCTAAGAGAATCTAATTGCCCTAAAATTAAAAAAATTATGCAAACATGTTCTGTTTATTTTGCTTAAATATTTTATTACAAATAAAGAATATTAAAATATTTAGTTTTTATTTTTATTGATATTTTTTTAAAAAATTAAAAAATCAAGGATTTAAAGAATAATGAAGAAATTATTAATTCTTTAATTTAAAGATTTTAATAAAGAAAATAAATTATAATTTAAATACAATAAATATTTAATGAATTTTAAAATAAATGAATAAAACATATAAAAGAATAATTATAAAAGAAAAAAGTGATAATTTAAAGAGAAAAATTAAAAAAATTTCTTTAAATAATAATAAAAAAACAATTGAATTGAATAATTCAGTTGGCAATACAAATTATAAAAAAGGTTTAAACAATGATTATTTCATTAAAACTAATAATAGAAATAAAAATTTATTAAATAATACAATAATGTATAAATCTTTAGGTTTTTATAATCAAAAAATAAAATTTTTTAATAGTTTAATCAATCAAAGATTAAAAAACGAGCAAAGTTGGAATATCGTAAAAATATATAATCATAATATTAAGTTAAATATTGAGAACGAGAATAAGAATAAATTTAATAGCAATAAAATTGTATTTTTAAAGAAAAAAAATTCTATTCCAAAAAAAAAGACAATCTCAATTGATTGCCATAATAAAACAAATCAATTTGTTATTTCAAAAGATGATTCTAAATTATACATTAATTATGCTCAGGAAAAGTTATCTCAAAATCCACTCATTAAAAAAATTCTACTAAAGAAATTAAAAAAAATTAAAAAAGAAAAAGCAGAAACTTTAAATTTATGTCTCTCAATTAAAAGTAATTCTTCATTAATAATAAATGATGAGATTAATAAAAAAATTCCAGTTGATTATCATATCTCTTGGAAAAAAAACTTAAAAAATATAAATATATATAATCAATTGAATTGTCATAGGAAACATAGACATAAAAAAATAGAAAAAAGAAAAAATAATTCGGTGGATTTTCTTTCAACATATAATTTAAAAATGAAATACGAAAATTTATAAAAATTGTATTGGATGTTTATAATATTTTAAAAAACTAATTTATCTAGTTATTTATTTATAATTAATAAAAAATAAGATTTAAAATGTTTACTTAGAAATATATAATAATAGATAAAAAAATTTAATTAAAATTATTTCTTAAATTTTCAGAAAATAGATTAATTGTAGTATTATCCAATAATTCTAAAATATTTGAACTATGATTAATTATATTATTATATAATTCATGAATATTTATATATTCAATACAATCTTTTTCTCTTTCTTGGAATGAATTAATATAACGTTCAATTATTTGAAGATATTTTATAAGTTTATCCTTGTTCTTTTTTTCTTGATAAGCTAAAGATACAATTTTTAATATTGCTTTTTTTTCATATAAAAATTTTAACATTTCTATATTTTTTGTGGAACTTAAATTATACATTATATCACAAATTTTATCATGAATATAATTATCACATGATTCAATTAGATAATTAAAACTATTTTCATTAAAAATTATACAATTGATTAAATTTTTTTTATATTCATATTTAGTTGCAGAAAGATTAAATAATCCAAATAAAGTATATAAAATAATTTGTCTTTCTTGTGGAAATTGTTTTAATATATTTTCATAAAAATCAATAACTCTCATTTTAATTAAATCTTCTACTAATTGATTACTTCCACAAAGTAAATTAGAAATAATTTTGACACTACAAAGAACAATTTCAATATTATCATTTTTAAAATTTGATTTTAATATTTTTACTACTGCTCCTTCTTCTTCAATTTTTAATAATAATTTTTTATCAGAAATTTCACTTATATAAGATAATATTTTATAAGAAAAATAAAATGAAGTATAATTTTTATTGAATAAATTAGTACAACCTATTTTAATAATTTCACTTAAAATTTTTTTATCTCTTTCACTATTTTCATTATATTTCAATCTATGGACTAAAGTAGAAAAAAATTGTAAGCAATATTCTGATAATTCAACATCACAAACTTCTAAATTTGATAATTCAATAATTTTATTAATAATATCATGATTAAAAATTATTGTTTTATATTGTTCATTAATTACTAAATCATCTAACATCCAAAGAACAGAAATTACTATTTTATCATATTTTGAATCTAAAAGGTTTAAATAAATAATTAATAATTTTTCAGATATTATACTTGCCAAAAAATTTTTATCTGAAGATTCATTTACTTGAACATTTATAAAAATCCAAATAATTTCATTTTCAATTTGAATATCATTATAATATGTTTGAAGAATCAAACCTAATAATTCTAATATTTTAAATTGTTTTATTATATCAATATCTTCTTTAGTAAAATCTTTATTCACTGAATATTCTTTTAATAAATGAACTGCATATTTTATAAAATTAATATTATGAGAAGTTAAATAATTTGTAATTTGATTTATTCCTTCTTTTAATGAATTAAAACTTATTTGAAATTCTTTTTGTATATTTAAAAGTTCTTTGTTTATATTTATTTCTTTTTCAGATGAAAAGCCATCTATATTAGTATTATTATTTAACCTTTTTTTTAGTATAAATTTATCTAGTTTTTTCTTTCTTAATATTAAGTTATTTTTTTCTCTTTCTTCATTTAAAGAAATAACTTTTTCTTTATATAGTTCATTTCTAGATTGAATGATTGGATCTTCCATAATTAAATTATTTGAATTAATAATTAATTAAAAAAATATTATTTATTGTCAGTTAAACAATTTATTTTTTCTTGTAATTCGGATACAATTTTTTCTTTATTTTCAATTTCCTTTCTTATTTCTTCATTTCTTTTTTCATAATCTAAATTTTTTTCTTCTTGAATTTTTATTAAATTATTATTTTCATTTATCTTATTTTGATTCATTAATGTATAATTCTTATAATTTGCCAAAGCATGTAAATAATCCATTTTTAATTTTTCATTTTCTTTTATAATTTCTTCTCTAATATTTTTTTCATTTACAATATCATTTTTTATTTTTTCTCTTTCTAATAAAACATTTTCTGATTTTTTTTTTATTAATTTTATTTGTAAATTTAATTCTTGAGTTGTTTTATTTGATAAATCCAATTCATTCTTTAAATATTCAATATATTTAATTATTTGATTTACATTACATAATTTTTCTTTTGGAAAATCTTCTTTAATTAAATAATTTTTATTACATTCTTCTTTAGAAATACTTTCTAGTTTTTTTTTATTTGTTGTAGATTCAGAAATTAAATTTATCATTGGAGAATAATTATACAATGGACTTTCAAATAAAAGGGATTTACTTCTTCCTTTATTTTCTTTTAACTTTATTATTTCATTTTTAATATTTTTTTCAATTTCATTCTCTTTTTTCATTTTTAAAAATATTTAAATTTAAAGCAATTTTTTTTCAAATTTTAGAAAATATTTATATATAATAAATAATTAAATATTCAAAAAAAAAAGTTAATTAAATATATAAAAATTATATATATAGCAGAAAAGTAAAAAAAAAATATAATAAAAATGTTTCCTAAACCAAAAAATTTAAATATGAAAAACAATCATATTTTTTACTCGAACAATAATTCAACATTCAATAATTTAAATCACAATTATAATTTATTATGTTTTCAAAAATGTTCCAAATGGATTTTGACTGTATCAAATAATTCTTCCAAAAAAACAGAGTCATTTTCAAATGATATATTAGGAGGAATTAATGAAAAGAATATAAATTTCTCATATAAAAGAAATTATATTCAAAATGGATTAACAAGCCATTTTCCAATTGATATAAAGGCAAATCAGAAATTTGCTCTTTATAACAATCAAGATAAAATTCCTTTAATAATTTCATTTGATTTTAATGATGATGTTAATAAAGGAAAAATTAATGAATCTTTTATTAATTTCAATCATGGATTCTCAAAATCACAATTTAATATTGAATTCAATGGTTACTTACATGAAAATAAAGATGTTAAAATTTTTCAAGACAATGTTAATTTCCGAGTTGAAGGTTATGATATAAAGAAATCTATTCATAATAAAATTAATTCTGTTAATATAGACAATATTGGAGATTCTGAACTTTTATACTTTCAAAATAAAATTTTTCATAGTGTTCAATGTTCTTTTAGTGTTGGTTTTACAATTTCTAAAAATGACCTCATAAAATATATTAATTCAAAAAAATTTTCTTTTTCTGGAAAAGAAATTAAAATTACAAGAATTATTTTAACTTATACTTTACCTTTAATTGTATTTTGTAAAAACAATCAAATTGGAAAAGAAAATAATCATCATAATGTTCTTCAAAAAAATATTAACAATAAATTTACAAATAATATAAGCTATAATAATATTAATAATTCTAGAAAACCAAATAATATATTATTGAATTGCAATAACAATAATAATAGTTATTATAATAATAATAATAATTATAATCAAAATTTATTTTTAATTAATAATGTTTCGAATATACAAATATTTTTAACTTATACAACTCCTCTAATTTATGAAAGAGAAGATTTAAAAATAAAAGATATTTTAGATTCCTTTATTAAACCTTCTTTATTTGGAATTAACTGTTTATTTGTCTTTCCAACAAATATTTTAACAAAAATAAAATATTTTCCAATTTTAAATACTCTTTACATTAATAAATCAAATAATGATAATTCATTTTGCTCAAATAATACTACTTTAGATGAAAGTATAATAAGTAGTAAATCTTTAATATCTGAAAATATTATTTTCAAAGAAGAAAGAAAAGAAATTTTTAATAAGAAAAATTTTGTTGAACAATATAGAAATCTTTTAAAAAATAATTTTGAAATAAAGGAATTGGAGTTAAATGAAATTGGAAATGATTCTTATTTTAGTATAATTTGGTCAACAGAAAAATCTTTTTATTCTTCTCAAAACAATCTTGATTCAGAAATAAATAAATTAAATAATATTTCATTTGAAATTTTTTATAAAATTAAAACTGGAATTACAGGAAAGCATAATTTAGGAATTATAGGAATAAGAGAATTAGATATTTATGGAAATGAAGATAATTATATTTCAAGTTCGAATTTTAATGAAATTTTTTGGTTTTCTAACATTTCACCAATTCCTTTAGTAAATAATTATAGTACATTATTTTATCAAAGACATAGCATGTTTATTAATAATAAGAACCTATTTTATAATATGAAGAATAATTTAAACATTCTTCTTAATGAATAAGATGGTTTGGATTTTTTTCTTATTTAATCTACATCTCATTCTTTGTTATAAATATAAGGTATTTTTTAGGTTTTTAAATTATCATTTATTGACTTAAAATATATTTTTAATTGTTATATATTTATTTAAATACTATATAGATTTGTAACAAAAAAACCATTTAAAAAATTTTTTTTTATTTAAATTATTCATTTAATAAATAATAGAGAAAATATTAAACCAAAAAAAATATTGGAAAATCGATTGAAAAATAGACCAATTTGAATCATGAAAATCAATTGATTCAAATTGTTCAATTAATGATAAAATTTACAAATTAAAACCAGATGAATAAAATGAATAATTAAAAGATTAAGTCCATTATTCAATTTTTGAGATTAAAATAGATAATGGATTTTTTAACTTATTTTAAAATTACCAAATTAGAAAAAATCAATTTTATATTGAATTTTCACCTAAAACTGAAATATAAAAAATTAAATATTTTCCAATTATTTATTCCATAAGATAATTATTTATTATAGAATCCTTTTTTGTCTTTTTAAATATAATACACATTACTTCCACAGAAACCTTAAAATAAAAATTTTTATTTATTTAAAAAATTAAAAAAATATTTAAATATCTTTTTCATCTTCATATCCTGGAATTGTGAATAATAAACAAAAACTCAACAGAAATTGACATACAGTAAAAGCAGTTCCTATAATACATAAAACAAAATCAAAAATCAATGGATAGATTTGAAAATAAAAATAATATAAATAAATACCAAAAACTGGAATTATAAAAATAATAGAATAAGATAAATATGTTCTAATTTCTGTTTTATTTCCCATTGATTCAATTCTTATTCTTATCATTTGAAGAATAATATAAAAAAATAATCCTATAATTTCTGAGGCTAAACATTTTGGAGGAAAAGGAAAAAGAGAACCTTTAAAAACATATAATAAAATTTCAAGAAAAAAAAATAAAACTGAATAAATTCTATCAAAAAAAAGTAATTTCTGAAGCCAAATTGAAGAATGAGAAACAGTAAAATCTATAAATTTAATAAAAAAAGTTAATACTTTTTCTTTCTAAATTATAAGGGTCATTAATATTCATATTTTAAATTAAAAAAAAAATAATATTGAAAAAAAAAAATCCTAATAAAAATAGAAAAAATGGAAGGAAAAGTAATAAAGATGACAGTACCAAATGTTCCTTTAATTCGTGAGAAACCAGATGAAGAAATATTAACAGGAGATATTGAAGGAGAAAATCAAGAAGAAATAAAAGAAGAACAACCAGCAAAATTAAGAAGTGGAAACAAAAATTTTAGAAGTAGAATAAAAAGAGATCAACCTTTTACAATGAATACTTCAAGTGGAACTCAAAAAAGTGAAACAACTCAAAGGAAATCAGATGGTTCTATTGTAAGAACTATTGTAGAAATAACAGGTAATAAAAAAAAAACAACAACAATAACAACAAAAGGAAATTCAACAAGTACAAATACAAAAATAGAAACAATTGGAAGTAGTGGAAATAAAGGGAGTAGTAATAATAGATTTTCTAATTGGGGTTTTGGAGATGATGATGATGATTTTAATAAAATGTGGAATGACCAAATAAATCAAATGAATAAGAATATTTCTAATAATAATGGAAATGGAAATTGGCAATATGAGTGGAGTTCAAATACAAATAATAATAATAATAATAAAAGAAATTATAGTCAATGGGGTTATGATTGGGGAGATAATTCAAATAATAATAATAATAATAATAAAAAGAATGATGATTGGGGTTATGATTGGGGAGATAATAATCAATCAAATACAAAAAAGACAGAAACAATATCAGGTAATGATTTTCAACAAAGTGCTTTAGATGCACATAATAAATATCGTCAGAAACATCATGTTGGTAATTTAGTTTTAAGTAAAGATTTATGTAATATTGCACAGAAATATGCAGAAACTTTAGCAAGAACAGGTAATTTCGCACATTCAGGTGATTCTTATAATGGAAATCCAATGGGAGAAAATTTATTTGCTTGTTATGGTATGAAAATAACAGGTAAAATGATGACTGATGATTGGTATAATGAAATTCAACAATATAATTTTAATAGGCCTGGATTTTCTTCTGGAACTGGTCATTTTACTCAAGTTGTTTGGAAAGGAAGTAAACAAGTTGGTTTTGGTTATGCTCAAGCAAGAGATGGTTATTATTATGGTGTTGCTAATTATTATCCTGCTGGAAATTATATGAATGAATTCCAATCTAATGTTTTAAAAGCCTAAATTTTAAAATTATTATTATTTTTTTTTAATGGATTTTAGAATTTTTTGAGGGAATTTTAATATTTAAAGAATTTTTTTTTTTTAATTTTTTGAATTTTAAAAATTTTTTCTATTACTTATTTTTATTGAATATATATAACTAAAAATATAATTGTTTGAATAAAAATTAATTAAATTGGGAATTTATAATTATTAATTAGTTTGGATTTTTGTTATTTGGATTTGAAACCACTTTTTTGATATCTAATAATTTTTCAATATTAGAAAGCGATGCTAAAACTTCTTTTGGAATAATTGAAAGCATATTTTTTGTTTTATATATAATAGAATTTAATTCTCTAACAAAAGGAATCCAAACAAATAAAAATAATAAAATAATAATACATAAATATGCATACATCATAATAACAAATTTTATATATGCATCATTTAAATATTTTGATATAACATCAATAGTAGCTTGTTTTAATTTGATAAGATAAGGAATTAATAAACTGGACATTACTATATTTAATTCATTTACAGTTTGATAATTAAAATAATTTATAGGATCATTTTTAATATAAAGTTCTAATTCTTTTTCATCTTGAGGCCAAAGAGATTTTCCATAATCAGTTCCAGTTAAAGTTAAATTATTCATTGGTTTAGTTAAATCAAGAAGAACACCAGAAAGTTCTTTGGCAAATCTAATCTCTTCCACAAAATAAGAATTCATTATAGTATAACCATATTTTGTTGCTCCATTAATATAATTTATACATTCTTCATAATTATCAAAATATTCATCTGTTGAATATTCACATGGACTTTTTTCATTCAATTGTCTATATTTTTCAATAAAATTATATGGTAATTTACTTCGATGTTCATTCATATATCCCATTGTTTCTCTTCTTAATTCATATATTTTTTCTAAATATCTTAATAAAAGAGTTTGAGAATTCATTGATCTTACTGTGGAATTTATATCAAAAAGATATTCTCTTAAACTATTAAATATTAAATAAAAAGCATTTTCTATTATCATTTGTTGTTCAAAATATTTTTCATTGATTACAACCTTTTCAAGATATAAATAATATATTACAAAAAGAATTGTGAAAAATATTAAAATCACAATTAAAACTAATCCAAACTTAATTCTAAAAATTTTTGATAATTGAGAATTTCTATTTCTTGAATCATTTATTTTCAAATAATTTTCATTTGTATTTTTTTTTTTTTTTGATGAAATTATCTTCAACATAATCAGCATATATTACTGAATTATCTTCTTCTTCATCATCATCATTTTTTAATTTTTTATGAAAATTTTCACATTTATCAAGAGAAGATTTTATAACAGAAGTTCCAATTTCAAAAAAAACTTCAATATAACTTTCTTTTTTTTTTGAAACTTTACTATATACATATGTTATTATAAAGTAAATAAGAATTAAAATTAAAATAATAAAGATATATCCAATAATAAATTTAATTTTAATTCTTTGAATTAATTTATTTAATTCTTCCATATATATTTCTCCTTGAGTAGTAAAAGCATATGTTAATACATTTAATGAATTTTTTAAGTAAAAATAAGTATCTTGTTCAGTTGGAATTATTTCAGTTATATTTTTAGTTGCTATATTAAATAAAGTTGCACTTGATTCAATAAATGCACTTTGCATTGATGCTTTTGTAATTTTTATAGAAAAATCTCTTTGAATATTTTGGGTATCTAATCTATCTTCAAATAATATTTTTTTATTTTTTTTTGATACTTTTATTCCTGAACCTGTAGTTACAGTTAAAAGAGAATGATATTCTTCAAAAACATTAAAACTTTTATTTAAAACTTTTTTTATATAATCTTCTCTTGATGATTTAGAAGGAATTAAAGTATAATTTTCATTATTTAATAAAGTTAATTCCCTAACATAATAAGGTCCAATACTATTATAAACTAATAATTTATATGTATTTGTAACTAAATTTCCTACTTTTTTTACTTGTCCAGAAGCATATTTTATATAATATAAAGCTAATATTCCTATACCAATAAATAAAAGAAAAATAAAAAATGACATTTTATTTAATAAAGAAATACTTTCTTGAGATTCCTTTTTTTTTAAAGCATGTTCTATTTCTTTTATTAAATTATATTCTTGACTAGTTTCATTTCCTATTATCATATTAATCTCTTGATTATTATTTATTGCTATTGAATTTAATTTATCTAAATTCTCTTCATTTTCTTCTATTTCTTCTTCTGTTTTTTTCCCTTCATTTAATCTAATTTCTAGTAAAGGTAATTTTTCCCAATTTTTTACTTCATTTAAAACATTTTTTTTATAATCATATTTTAAAAATATAATGTTGGAAAAATCTATTTTATAATATTCATCTTCTATTTTAGATTTTCCTAAAACATTATTTTTAAATTTATCAGAAGGTTCAATTTTATTATTTAAATTATCATTTATATCATTTTTTTTAGATGATGATGAAGAATCAGAAGAAGTATTTCCTGAAGATGATTCTTCTTCTTCTTCATCATCCTCTTCTTCTTCATTTTCCTTTTTTTCTTTTTCTAATTTTTTATTTAATTTATCTAAACCTTGAATAATAATATCTTTCATTTCTGAAATTATTAAACTACTATTATTAATTTCTTCATTTGGTTTATATGTTAAATCATTAATATCTAATTGAAAATTGAATGTAGAATCAGGAATAAAATTTGTATTTATTGCAAATTCTGATTTTTGTTTTGATAATAAATACAAATCATTAGAATAATTCTTTCTTTTTGGTTGAAGACTTCCCATTTTAGTTTTAATATTATTCGCTGATTTTTTATTAATTAATGTTTTTGCAGTTGGTATATTTTTGAAAGATTGTGAAATAACAATAATTTTTTCAAATCTAAATAAAAATCCTATTGATTTATTATTCATTTTTAATTCTTGAACAACTAAAGAAAAATGATCATCAAAATTATCATATTCATGTTTCTGATTTTTTAAAAGTAAGGATGTTTTTACATCAAATTTTGTAGAAATATATCTCGATTCAAAAAAATCTAATTTCCTCCAATTTATATTTATAGGATTGTTATATTTTCTTATAAGAATATTTTTTTTAATTTTTAATTTTTGTGCTGAAGTTAAATGATTATTATCATTTTCAATTGCTACTTGTAAAAAATCTTGATAAAATTGTTTAATAAAAAAAGAAATTTCTATATTATTATTAATTACGGATGATGATAAACCTAAAAATGAGACAGCATTTGCTGTGAAATTTTGAATATATAAATTCTTATTAGTTAAAACATATGAATATTGATTATCTTCTTGTTCTAGGTTTGAATGAAAAAAAGGTTCTTTTTTTGAAACAGAAGCAAGAAACAATAATTCATTATTTTCTGTTTGTATTAATGTTACTTTTAAACGTAATTCAACTAAATATTTTGATTTATTGTTCCCAAAAGTCACAATTTCTTTAATTTTTCTATTTTTATTTTTATTTAATAATTCCATTTCTTCTTTTTTATATTCATTTAATGAATTTAATAATATTTTTTTATGTTCTTTATGAAAAATTTCAGGCATTATTAGATCAAGTGGTTTTCCAATTAATTCTTTATATTCATATCCGAAAATTGAAGAAATACTTAATGATATATTTGTTATTATTCCAATAGAATCATTACTTGCTGATACTATTATATATTGATATTTATCATCTGATGATAAATTATTTGGATTTACATTTAATAATTCATTGTCTTGAGGAAGTTCTATTGTTTCTCCTATTTCTTCTAATAACTTTTTTAATTTTAATCCTTTTTCTTTATCATTTAAAATATCATTAATAAAATCTGAATAAATTTTTATCATTTCATAATCATCATTTTTTAATTTTTGCATTTTTTCAAATATATTATTTATTTGCTCAACAAGAATATTAATTTCAGTTCCACATTCATTTAATTTTGATAAATCTTCATTCCCACTTGAATGAGAAGCATATAATTGTGACCAAAAATCAATATATAAATTAGAAGCATTTGTGATTAAATTTAATAATTGAATTTTTAAATTTTTATATTCTAAATCTTTTATAACATCTAAATTATTGTTATCTTTAATTCCAATATCATAAAAATCATCTTCTATAATTTTATTACATCTATATATTATAAATTGTTCTTCAATTGATGGATTAAGTTGATCAATTCCTTTTAGTAATTCACCTGCTTGTTTTTTCTTATTCATTCTTTCTATTAAAAATAAAGAATAAGCAAATTTAACTTCTAATTGATTTGGAAATCTAGATAAACAATTGGAAAATAAAAGTTCTGCATGTTGAAATAAAAATGAATTTCCATTATTTCCATATTTAATACAATTTAAATATTTTTTTAAAGGACATTCCCTAAGTGGACATGATTCTTCATAAATGCTAATATAACCTTTTAATAAAACTAAGGCATTTCTATATTTTTCTTTATTATCAATTAAATATGTAAAACTTTGTATTTGATTTAACATTTCTTTAAATGATTCTTCTCTTCCAATCCTATCCATTAATTTATTTTGAATATTTTTTTTATGAATAAGTAAAATTAAGAAAAAAATTGGTTCCATGACGAAAAAAAAAGCTAAACATCCATCAAAATTTTTATTTAATGTCAATCTTCCAATAAATAAAACAAATGAAGCCCAAAAAAAACTAAGAGATAAAAATTGATTCATAAAAATTAAAGTATAATTATTAAATCTAGGATATGCAAAATTTAAACAAACTAAAATGAAACCAAATAAATTACACGTAAAAATTAATATATAATGAACTTTTGGTTTTCCATCAAAAGCAACAAATATTATTGTTATAAATAATTTAGAAATACCAAAAAAAACATCTGGTTTAGATGAAGTTTTTGAATTACTATTTGAAGTAGTTATTAAAGCATATTCATAACATATCATTATACTTAATAGATTAATTGGAATAAATAAAAGCATACTTATTATACTTACTATTCCATTTATATAGTATAGAAATGTAAAACATTTTAAATCATCTGAATATAAACTTGTTTTTTTTTCTGTACAATCTAATGAACTTAAGAAACAAAAAATAATTGGAAGAAAAAAAGTAGTTGAAGTATGTGGTATTATTGATTTTAATATTTTTATTGGATATTTTATATTATATTGTTTCCTGTAAAATTGTATTAAGATATATGCTATAAACATTGATATTATTGTATTTAAAAATACACAAAAATAAAATATTGTTAAATACATTGTTTTACTTCCTGAAGCAAATGATACAATATTAAAATATTTTATGATAAAACTTATTTTTTTAAACATTTTTTCTTTTTTCCATTCTATCACAAACTAAGATAAAGAATAATGTTAATTATAATATTTTACATATGAATCAAAAGGATAAAACATTATCTGTAAATATTGAAAGACTAAACTAATGCATTCTAAAAGTAAACTTGATTCATTGTCTTTTAATAAAAGAAAAAACATATAAAATATACTTTCTTTCATTTTTATTTCAAATTTTGTATATTTTATAGTATCACCTGAAAAATCCATTTTCATAAGAAATTCATTTGAATTTGCCATTTCTAATTTTTATTATTTAAATTATAAAATTTTAAATTTAGAATTATAAAAATAGAATAATAAAGTTTCAATATATATCATTTAAATTTATATTTTCAAAAATAATATGTTAAAACATTATTTTATAAGAATATGAAACTAGAAAATTAATAAAATTTTTAATTAATTTATCAATTAATTTAAATAAAAAAATATGAATAATCAAGTTCTTCTTCTTTTTTATATAAATTTATTTATTGCAATGGGTTATTCTTTATTAGCACCATATTTACATCATTGGGAAAAGAAAGAAATATAAATGAAAGTTTAATGGGTTAGATTATAAGTACATTATTTGCATTATTTATTTTTATAATAACACCATTTATACCCTATTTATCTTTAATCCTTCTTTAATAGAATTAGGAAAAATAATTCAATAAAAAGACCCAAATATTGATAAATATTCAGTCAATGATATTGCTTGTATAATTAATTTTGGAACTAACATTGGTGATTTTAGAAGACCAATTTTTGGAGGTTTTTTAGTGATAAATTTGGATTTCAATATAGTTGTTTTTAACATGAGTTTATTTAGTTTACTTTTTTTAATTATATATTGTTTACAATATCTCAATATAATTGTTGAAATAATTAAAAATAGAAATAATAATATTAAAAATTCTTTTAATGAATCTTTACTCGAAGAAGAAGAATTTGGATTTAAAAGTTATCATTCATCATTAGGTAGTTTTAGAATTGATATTATAAGACAGAGAAGACATAGGTCTTTTGTTTCTGTTCATAGAATTGAATCTCAATATATTGCCCAAAAAAATTCATTAAGAAGGGAAATGTATAATAATATCAATTTATAAATTTGCCTATAGATATATGAGAGTAATATTTTTTAATACCTTGAGAATTTTACAAAATATAATAAATAAAATAATTATTTTAAAATATATTAAATTAAAATAAATTATAAAAACAAAGAATAAAGATATATAATAACTAATTTTTTGGTAAATAAACTCTAAAATATTATACTCAAATAAATACTTTAAGTAGAATGATGAACAACCCAATCAATGAAATTAAGATAAGAAATTCCTTCTTTTCTTTCTGCTTCTCTATGTTGTTGATCCCAAACCATTTCAAAATCAACTTCTTTAACACCTTCATAATTTTTAACAGCTAAAGCAAGATTGATTTCAGTACATAAAGCACAATCACCTTGTTGAAGTCCTGTTCTTATTCTCCAGAAAGGAGCAACATTACTTTTATGATATCCAGGAAATCTTTTAACTAAATAATAAAGAGGAGTCATCATATCAACTCTTAAATTCATATTATGACCCATTTCATCATTTACTCTAAAATCTTCTTCAAATTCATCTTCATAACTTGTTCCTTTTACTATATTTTTTAAATATCTATCAAAATGACTCTTTTCACCATTTAATCCAAATAATTCATTTTCACCTTGTCCTTTTTCTAAATCATCAAATGCTCCTATTCCTTTTGATGCCGGTTTCATTGAAATTACATAATCAGCAATTGATGTTATTTTTGCTTTCTTTTTCTTCTCATCATATTCTATCCATTTTCTCTTCTCATTTAAAGCATTTAAATAATCATGTAAATTCTTATATATTCCTTTTATTTCCACTTCTGGAGCTATTTTATTTCTATTTATTCTATCTTTCATTTCGATTCCTCCTTTCTTTCCCATTTTCTTCATCTTTTCTCCTAATTTTGAATGATCTTCTTGACTTTTCTCATAATTATAAGGAAATTTTGTATCTTCTACAAAATTCTCAAAAGATCTTTCAATTTCTTCTTTAACGTAATCATAATAATTTCCCTCTTGATAAATCCCTTCTTTAGATCTTTGTAATCTTAATTTTTCTCCATTTTCATCTTTTAAATCTAAACCATTTAAATAAGAGGCATAAGCTTCACTTAATTTATTTGAAATTATTTGATTTTCATCATCTAAATCTTTTCTACTTACACCTAAATTCCATTCATAACTTTCATCTCCAATATCTAAATTAGTAACTGGACACCAACACATAGAACCATGAACATCATCTCTTTCATTTAAAATAGCTCCAATTTTTTTAAAATATCCATTAAAGATAGGACAATTACCTGAAGCTCCTAAAATAGCACTTTGAGCTCCACCACCACTCATACCAAAAGTAAATATTTTTTCTGTGTCTCCTGGTAATAATTCCTGATTTTTCCTGATGAATCTGATAGCAGCTTTTAAATCAACGATAGCAGAAGGAGCTCCATGTTGTCTTCCTCGACATCCTGGATGAATATATATTAATCCTTTATCTGTATAATCTTTATAACTTTCATATTCTGTTAAAGGTTCACATGGCATATATCCTCCTGTGTCTACTAAAAAAACTATTGGAGCATTTTCACATGAAAATTTATTTACTTTCCCTGATGCATTTTTTTCACATGTAAATGTTTCATTATCTTCATTTTTTGTTGCTTTAAAATATTTTTCAGGAACAAAAATTGCTAAAGAATTATAATGAGGATCTGGAGGATTTAAAACATATGGTATTGAAAGTTGATAATAAATTTTATCAGAAGAATTAAACTCCCATTTTGACATATCAACTTCTAGATATTTACCTGAGCTAATCATTTTTACAATGTTTTTTTAAATTTTTTTGGATATATATATAAGAAATTTTATTAATTAATTTTCTCTTGGTGTTATCGATATTTCTTGAAGAATGATTATTATTAAGATTTTTTTCATCAAATTAAATATTTAAAAATAATAATTTTGGAAAATATTAATTTATTTATATTCATTTATTGAATAAAAATATTAAAATATTTTTCATAAAATTTTTAAAATTATTGATATTTTTCAATAACTTTTTTAATTAATGAAGGAGGTAACAAATGGAGTTGAGGAGAAAGAAAATAATGCTTCTCATCAATATCTTGTTTATACTTTATCAAAAGATGAATCAGAAGAAATAAAAGAAAAAGAAATAGACATAAATGAAGAGTTAATAGAAAAATCATATAATTTGTTTTCTTTAAAGAATCCCTTTAGAAAATTATGTATAAAGATAATGATTAATATGTATTTTAATATATTTATTTATTGTATCATTATTATAAATTCTATAACAATTTATTGGGAATTTCATCAAGATTATCAATCATTCACATATTTTACAAATATATTTTTTTTTCTAGTATTTATCATTGAATTTATTATAAAATCAATAGGACTTGGTGTCATTATTGGAGAAAATACATATTTAAAAGATCCTTGGAATTGGTTAGATTTTATAATTTTAGTCTCAAGTTTTGTTGATGTAATCACTAAAATTAAGTTAGGTGCATTAAAAATTTTTAGATTAATTAGAATTTTTAAGATTATAAAAATATTTCCTGATATGAGAAGATTTTTAGTCACATTTATTGATAGTTTAATTCATTTGACATCAGTTTATTTACTATTTTTTGTTTCAATTCTTATATTTTCTATTTTAGGATTATCTATATTTAAAGATAGATTTCATTATTTTTGTAGAACTGAAGAAGAGCCTTCAAATGGTTTTTTAGAAATTAATCCTTTATTTGAAGATACTTTATGTGGAGGATATAATACTTGTAATTATAGAAAAAATTTATGTTTATCAATAAAATCTTTTTATAATGAAAAAACTTATTTTATATTAAATCATTTACAAAATGAAATTTCAAATTATAATTTTAATTATGGTATTACTACTTTTGAAAATATTTTTAAAAGCTTTTTAATTGTATTTATAACTTTCACAGGAACAGGTTGGTCTAAATTTATGTCTTTAATGATGGATGGATATAATTATTATACTTCTTTTTTTTTCTTTTCTTTCTGTATTATCATAAATTATTTCTTTATGTTAAAATTAATTATTGCAGTTTTATTATATAATTTTGAACAAAATAAAGAAAGGGAAAAAGTATATAACAAAAAAGAATTAAGTTACAATCTTAAGAAAAACAATATTTTTTCATATAAAAAAAATTTTGTTAAAATCATTCAAATTAAAGAATATAAATCAAGGTATAATTTAATAAAATTTAGAAATATTTCTAATTCAAAACGTTTTCAGAAGTTTATTTCATTTTTATCGAAAAAAAGTTATTGTAATTGTTTTAAAAAAATTTATAAACAAAGTACGTACCATAAAAAAAATAGATTTGTATATTATTGTTATTATATTTATCATCAACCTATTATGAAAAAATTTAACATATGTATAATTATATTAAATTCTATTATATTGGCTTTAAAAATTCAAAAATATTCTGATAATGTGAAAAAAATATTTAGTATATTTAATATAATTTTTATATATTATTTTTTTATTGAACAATTATTATACTTAATAGGAGATGGGAAATATTTTTTTAAAAAACTAATGAATATTTTTGATTTATTAATAGTAATAGGTTCTCTCATTGAAATAAATATTAAAATTGGAAAAAAAAAAAGTTATAAATATTCTATTATAAGCACATTCAGGATTATTAGATTATTAAATTATCTTGATATTTTTCTAATGTGGAGAAAATTAAATATTATAATAAATGCAATGGGTTATACCGCTTTAGGAATTTTAGATTTTGTTGGTTTTTTTGTTATAATAATATATATGTTTAGCTTAATGGGATTTTATTTTTTCAAAGATTCAATGAAAATTGATTTTAATGGAAATTATAGTGCTGAAAATGAGTCTTATTCATTTAATTTTGATGATATATTAAATTCACTTTTGTCAACTTTTATAATAATTATTGGAGAAAATTGGGAAGATTTATTTTATCAATGTTATCACAGTCCTTTAAATTCTAAAATAATAACTTCACTTTATTATATTATTTTAATTTTATTTGGAAGATTCGCTATGATGAATACTTTCACTGCATATTTAATAGATTCATTTTCTTATTCATATAATAAATCAGAAAAAAATGAAATAGTTAAAAATAATATGTTATATTTATATTTAGGAATAACGAGGGAATACCAAAATGAAAAATTTCAGAATAAAAAAAAAGAGAATATAAATCAACTTTTAAGAAATTATCTTAGACAATTTCATAGAAAAAGATTAACTAATATAGGACATTTAGTTTTAGTAGGAAAATCCATTATTAATTTCCAATTTAATAATGCCAAATTATATGATGATTATTTATATATTTATTTGGAAAAAAAATATGCTAATAAGAAAGAAATTAATATTAAGAAAAAGTTTAAAAAAAATTCATTTTATAATAAATTATTAGAGAAAGAAAAGTTTTATCAATTTAATATTAACTACAAAAAAGAATATATCCCTGAAAAAAAGGAAAATAATTTATTAAATGAAGAAGAAAAATTAATAGAAAAAAAAATAGATATGATATTTAGAGAGCCTTTGAATATTAATGATTTACCTAAAAAAGAGAAAAAAGAGGAGAAAGAAAAAGAAGAAAAAAAAGAAAAAATCAAAGAAAATTTTGAGGAATCATGTTGGAGTAAAATATATAAATATTGTAAGGATAGTTCATTATTTATTTTTCATAAAGATAGTTCTTTTCGAAAAAATGTTAAAATTGTTGTTAATTCAAATGAATTTAATAATATTATATATATATTAATTTTAATAAACATTGTAATAATATGTATGGATAATGAATGGGTAATTAATGTTTCTTCTCAAAAATATTTTATAACAGGAGGAACCATGTTTTTAAATATTATTTTTTTTATTGAAGGAATTTTAAAAATTATAAGTGATGGGTTTATAATTAATCCTAAACCAGAGACAAACTTAAATTTAAGAGGAAATGGTACATTTGAAGAAATTATTTTTCAAATTGAAATCAATAATATTAAAAATATAAATTATGATCAAACGAATGATATCGAGAAAAAAGAAATAATTAAGGAGGCTGTAAGAAAAATAAACAATCAAAAAGCATATTTAAGAAATATTATAAATCAAATTGATTTTATATGTATTTTAATAGGTATAATTGATTTATCAAAATTGATGAGTAACAGTAAACAATTAAGAATTTTAAGATCTCTAAGAAGTTTTAAAGTTATAAGATTAATAACAAAAAGTCGGAAAATGAATTTAATGATTAAAACAGTAATTGAAAGTTTACCTGCATTGGGTGTTCTAACAATAGTAATTTTAGTTGATTTATTTATATATTCAATTTTATCAATGAATTTATTTGGTGAACAATTAACATATTATTGTGATGATTATAAATCCAAAAAGGAGGAAACATGTATTAATAATGGTGGAAATTGGGTTTATTATCATGAAAACTATCACAATTTCTTATTTGCAATAAAAACTAATTTTGAAGTTTTATCTGGAATTAATTGGGCAAAAATGATGGATTTTTCTTGGAATATTAGTAAAAAAAAAGAAACTTTTATTTTTTTTATTTCTTCAGTTATTATTGCTCATATTTATATTTTAAATATTGCAATTGCTTTCTTAACTCAAAAATTTAGGGAATTAAAATTAAAAAAAAATGATTATTCTGATTTAACTAAAGAAGAAATAGAATGGTTAAAACTGCAAAAATTTGTAATGAAATATAAGCCATATCAAGAAAACAAAAAAGAAGAAAAAAAATGGAAAAAAAAATTAAAAAAAATGATTAAATCAAAAAAATTCAGATATTTTATTTTATTATGTATTTGCTTATCTATTGTCCTTTTAATGTGTCAATATGATGGTCAAAATTCAACTTTTGATATCTTTTTTGATGTTTTTAATTATATATTTACATTAATTTTTAATTTTGAAATTATTAGTAAAATATTAGTAACTGGATTCTTATTTTTTCAAAATTCTTGGAATATTTATGATTTTATTATAATAATTTTATGTGATATTATATCAATTTTAAATGTGCTTAATTATTTTGGAATTTTCAATTCTAATTCAGTGAGTACTTTACCTATTATTTTTAGAATGCTTGAAATTGTAAAAACCTTAAGATTATTTTCTTATTTAGAAATGTTTAGAAAATTATTGAAGTCTTTTGAGATTATTCTTCCAAATATAGCAAATGTTACTTTAATAATAGTGTTTGTAATTGTAATTTATGCTAATATTGGTATGAATTTTTTCGGGACAGTTCCTTTTAGATATAGAATAAATAGAACAAATAATTTTAGAAGATTTATTCCAAGTTTAATAGTATTATTTAAAATAACAACAGGAGAAAATTGGAATGAAATTATGAATGAATTAGCTTATCATGATTGTAGAGATACTTCTAATGATAATTATAATAAAGATTATTATTGTTTTCATTTTAATACTATATGTTATGACACATTTTATGTTAATTATGATAAAATTGATGAAATAAAAGAAAATCCTTCGAGTATTGATATTGATAATGATCTATATTATGATTCTTCAATTTATAGATTTACTTGTGGAACAAAGTTCAGTTATTTTTATTTTATTTCATATATTTTAATCTGTCCTATTCTTTTAATGAATTTATGTATTATGTTAATTGTTGAAGGATTTAATGAATCAGAAATTGAAAATAATTTAATAATGGATGAAGAATATATGAGAAAATTTATTAAGATTTGGATGGAATATGATACTACCGGAACTTTAAGAGTATTACCACATGAATTTGTGTTAATTTTCAAACAATTAAAACCTCCTTTTGGTCCTTCTTATGATAGAAATATATTTTTCAATCCTCTTAAATTTGAAAGAATTAGACATCAATTCACAATTTTTAATAGATATTTATATTCTTCAAAAATGAACAATGATATAAATTTTAATGAAAAAGGTTTTGGAAAAGTTAATTCAAATTTACCTTTTGGGTATCAATTTTGTAATTTTTATGTGAGTAAAAATGGCAAATTTTTCACCAATGATTTAGAGATTTCAAGGATTTTAGATTTTTTAAATTTAACTGCTTTGAAATACAAATATAAAGAATATTTAGATAAAAAATCTTTTGTATTTTCCAATGAAATTCTATATGATGATGATGAGAAACTTTTAAAAGAAAAAAACCAATATTATATACATTATGTTGATGCATGTTTAGCATTGACTAAATATGCAGTGGCTAAATCTAATAATATTAATATTAATTCTTTAAGAAATCAAAAAGTTTTTGCTTATACTATGAATTATTGGATTAAAAAGTTTAATTCTCTTGATGTGAATAAAATTTTTAGTTCAAAAGATATTATCTATGAAGATGAATATAAAATGTCTAAAATATTTGCAAATGAGGCTTTAAATAGAGTGAAAACAATTGCAGGAAAAAAAATAGAAAAAAATCCAAATGTTATAAATTCAATTTGGAAAAATCATTTAATTAGTGGAAAATATATTGAAGATCAACTTCCTTTTTTAAAAGACAATTTTGTGAAAAAAGAAGGAAATAAAATAAAGACTTCAAGAATTTATTATAGAAATACCATTAGAGGAACTTTAATTTTATTACCCTCAAAATATATAATTAAAAAAATCATTAATATTAAAAATAATTAACAGTTTTTATTCATAAATAATATAAATAAAAATACGGATATAAAACAATAAAAAAATTTGAAATGAAAAAAGAAATTAAAAAAAAATTTATTGAAACTCTAATAGGAGCAATTATTTTTAGCTTAAGCAATTTTCCAATAACAACAATAATAGGATTATCAGTTTATATAACATCTTATATACATTTGAGACAAGATTTTGTAACAATGCATTATGGAAATTTTTTTAATCCAATAAATCAAATTTCAACAAAAATAGCAGGGCCAATTGCAGGGATTCTAGAAAATAAAATTGGATTTCATTCAACTTTGATTTTGGGTTCAATTTTAATTTTTGTCAGTTTAATTGGATTTCACCTTCAACAAAATATATATATTTTTTACATATTAATTTGTATAATGGGAATTGGAAATGGAATTTCAATTCCTTATACAAAAAATTTAATCATGTATGAACCGAAAAAAAAAGGGTTGATTAGTTCAACAATTATGATTCCAAATATCATTTCTATGGCAATTTTTAAATTCCTAGGAGAAAAAATTATAAATAATGAAGGTTATACTTTAAATCCTAAAAAAAATGAAATATTTTATCCAGAAAAAATTTGCAAAAATATCCAAATATATTTTATGTTATGTATTATTATTTATCCAATTTTAAGAATTATTTCAATGATTTTAATGAAAAAATATCACGAAGAAAAAGAAAACACTGATAAAATAAAAGAAAAATTAATTGAAAATAATAACAGTGATAATAAAAATGATAATGATTTAATAAAATCATTAAAAAGTAAGAGATTTAAATTGATCTGTTCTATATCTTTCTTTTCTACTTTTAATCAACATTTTATTATTGCAACATCAAGAACATTCGGTGCATTAATAGGAATTAAAGGAAAAATATTGCAATATTCTGGAATTGTAAACTCTCTATCTTTAATAACAATAAGTCCTTTATTTGGTTATTTATCAGATAAAATTGGAACTACAATTATATTAAGATATATAATAATTTTTAATGGTTTAATTTCTTTTTCTTATGCAGTATTCATAGAGAATAATCTAATTTTTGTAATTTTAAATTTTTCTATGAATATTGTTTTTAGTGGATTTTTAACTACAATGAATCCTCATATAATGCATGTTTTTGGAATAAAAAATAGTATAGTTTTAATAGGTGTTAATGGTTTAATTGCAACTGCTTCTAATATTATAGCATCAATTACAGCTTTTACAACATCAAGATATTATCCTAGACAATTAATAAAGATTCCTTATAAAATTTGTTTTCTTATAGGTGGATTTTTTAATATTATATCTTTTTTTTTAATTCTAAATGATAATGAAAAAGTTTATAATTATGAAGAAGATGTAAATCAAAACAAAAAAACAGTTGAAATGGAAGATAAAGATAATAAAGAATGATTTATTAAATTATTAAACAATAAAATTAATAATTTTTTATTCAAAAATTGATATAAATTTTTTTTAAAATATTGTTAAAAAAATACTTTAAATATTTTTTTCACTTAAAATATTTATTATTATAAATATATGAATGGAATAATATTATTAATTTAAATTCCGATAAAAATATATTTAAATTATGGCAAATAATAATTTTTTATTCAACAAATAAATTTCACAATAGTCAGATTGGGATACCATTGTTAATAAGAAATAATTATTTAGACCATTAATTGAATTAATATTGAAGATAAATATATTTAAAAAATTATAGTAAAAAAATGAACGGCGACGACGTTCCGTTAAACACTCTTCAATGCGGCAGAATAATATTGCATCCTAAATATTACGGTATAGAATTTATAAACAAGCAATTTGCAGTATTGTCTAAAATGTACGATTCGGTGGATAAGTTAAGCGATAAAAACAGGCGTGATTTTTTGAAGAAACAGATTGACAGGATGAAATTAAGCACGCTTTATACGCAGGTGATAGGCATACTTTATTTTGATTGCAAAGAGTATTATAACGGCGACCCGAACGAAAAAAAGAAAATTTACGATTCTTTTTTCAAACTCTGTGAAAATCTGGGTGTCGAATATACCGGTGAAACCGTTCCTATTAAAAAATTCAA
>JAJJKW010001877.1:0-24786 GCA_023805745.1 Isotricha sp. YL-2021b | reverse complement strand
CGGAAATATGATTTAAATTTTGAAGAAAAATTAAAAAAATAAAATTAAAAAAATATTATTTTAATGAATATTTATATATAATCAAAAATCTAATATTTAAATTATAATATTGAATGTAATATTAATTAATTATAATTTATTAGGATATAATAAAGAAATTAAAGAAAAAAGCCTTAATCGAAATTTTTTTATATTCAACATTTTAGTCATTTTTTTAATAAAATTTTTTTAATTTTTTTTTAATAGTTATTTTTTTCATTATTTTATAAAATGAAATTAAATGACTCATTAAATAAAAGTAGATTAAGTTCATCAAATCAATATATGTCAATGCCAATAGAAGAAATAGAAAAAAAGATAGAAAATTTAAAAGAATTAATGGAAGGATATGAAAAAGAAAATAATTATCAAGAGGCAGAATTAATAAAACAAGAATTAATTCAAGCAATAAGGACAAAAGATAAAAAATTATTAAAAGAAACAAAATTTCGTCATATTCAAGATAAAGAAACTTTACATTTATATGAAAATGAAGAATTTATTGATTTAAATAATAAAATGAATGAAAAATGGGAAAAAATAAATGAAAAATTTAATAAATTGGAAAATCAATTAAAACAAAATCAAGAAGAAGAAATTCAAAAATTTCAAAAAAATCATGAAGATAAATTAAAAGTATCAATGAAGCCTTCACAAGATTTAGTATTAGCTTATAAAAAAAAAGAACATTATTTAAAAAAAAAAGAGTAAATTATTTATATTTTTTATTTTTTAGTTATGCTAATGTTGAAAAAGTTCAAAATGAAATAGATAAATTAATTAAAAATGAACAAAATATTTTTGAATATCAAAGAGCAATTAAATTTGAAAATGATTTAAAAAAATTAAAAGAAAAACATAAAAAAGAAAAAGAAGAAATGAAAGAAAAAAAAAAAAATATAATTGAACAATTTAACAGAGAAAAATTAAATAAAGAAGATGTAATATTATTAAAATATAGAAATAAATTTAGAGATTGTGAAAATATTCAAAAAAATGAAATAAAAAAAATAGAAAAAAGTGTTAATGAAGAAATTGTTTTTCAAACAAAAAAAGAAATAAAACAAAAAAATAAAGAAGAAATAAAAGAAAATTATAATAAATGGACTATTGAAAGAATTGATGAAGAAATAGAAACATTAAAAAAAATAATGATAGAAAATGAAGAAAAACAAAAATTTGAAAATGCAGAAAATGCAAAATTAAAAATTATGGAATTAAATAAAATTAAAGAAAAAAAAAATATTGAACTTACATCAAATAAACAAAAAGAAGAAAAAAAAATATTAGAAAATACTCAGAAAATACAATTAAATAAATTTGATAGTAAATATAACGAAAAATGGAATGAATTCAAAAATACTTTAGAAGAAAAAAAAATTAAACTTAAACAAACTCAAGAAGAAGAATTAAAGAAATTTAATGAAGATTTTGAAAAAAAATATTCTAGAATAAAATTAAAAGAATCAAAAGAATTAATTTCTGCAAAAAAAGAATTAAAAGTTTATACTGATACAAAAGAGTAAAAAAATTTATTTAATAAATTTTTTTCTATAGTTATGCTAAGGCCAAAATAGTTAAAAATGAAATTGAAAAATTGGAAAAAAAAGAAATTGAAGAATTTAATTTTAAAAGAGTAAAACAATATGAAAAAGAACTTGATATATTATTAAAAAAACATAATAAAGAATATGAAGATTTAATAGATAAAATTAAATTTCAAGAAGAAGAATTTAATAGAAAAAAAGCAAAACAAAAAAATCCTCTTGTTTCTAAATTAAATAATGAAAAACATAAACTTGAAAGTACTCAAAAAAATGAAATGAATGATCTTAAAAAAACTTTAAGGGAAAATCATATAAAAAATATGAATGAAAAAAAAGAAAAAAATAATAATGAAAAAAATGTAAATAAAAAAAAATGAATTAAAAAGTTTTTTTTTGTTAAAAAAATTTTCATAATTTTAATTTCTTTGGTTTAAAAATAATTTTTTAATATTTTTCTTTGAATGACAAATAAAAATTAATTAACAATAAATGAAAATCTGAAATTTTTTGGAATTATAAAAATTAAAAATAATAAAAATGAAATAGACAATTCGAATTATTTAATCCAAACATTCAATATGAGAATAAAAATAATAATTCACTTCAATAAGAGATATTTTTATTCCTTCTTTTTTCAATAAAGAAATAATAAAATGTTAATCAAAAATAAAGAAAATAGTTTCAATATAATTATAATATTAATATTATATTTTTCATAAAATTTAAATATATTCTTTCTCAATTTTTCTTTCATTTCTTAAATCACATTTATTTCTTATTAAAATAAGAATTTATCTTTGATATTTTAAGAATATTTTAAATTAAATTATTATTATGTTCAAAAGTATAAAATCTACTTAAATCAAAAATAAAAGAAGAATAAGTTTTTAAAAAAATTAAAATTATTTTTATACAATTTTCATCTCAACAAGTATCGTATATTTCGTTTTTTGTTTAAATATAATTTCCTAAATCAAAAATTAAAATTTTAAAATCAATTTCATTAGATTTGATTTTTCTTCTTTTAATAGATTATTAAAATCTTGTTATTATTGTTTTTTATCATGTTCAAGAATATCAATTAATAAAGATTTAAATAGTTATTCATATGATATAATTTATGAATTATTGTCTTTTCCTATGTTTAGTATTTCAATTTCATTTCTCTTTTTTATATTTCTTTTTCTTTTTGATTTTTTATTATTTATTTATTATTTTTTCTATTTTTTACATATATATTTATTATTTATATATATTTTTTATGATATAATTATTTAATAAATTATTTTTATATTTTTATTCAATTTTCATTATTTCTATTTCTTTTCCTTCTAATAATATTAAATGGTTATCCTCGTAAATTATTGAATTTATTTTTGTATTTATTGGTTTTTGGAATATAATTTTAAAATTTAAAGTATTGTAATCAAATTCAAATATAATTATTGTTTGATTAATAACAACAACAAAAGAATTGTTATTAGGATTAAGGGAAATCAAAGAATAAGAATAATAATTATTTAATTTAATTCTTTTAATAATATTATAATTTTGAACATCAAATACAAAAATATATTTTTTTCCTCCTAACAATAAATAAATATTTTTTAAAAGAAAAATATCTTTTGGATTCAATATATCTCCATTATAAATATCATAAATCATTTCAATTCCTTCATTATTTGATAATAAAAAAAAACACCATAAATTATTAGAAGCAAAAAAAAAAATTTCTGAAGTAATTTCAAAAACTGATGAAATATTAAATTTTATTGTTTTAGAATAACTAATATTTTTATTTTCAAAAACATTAAAAGTTTTTGGAGAAGAAATAAAATAAATTTTATCACTAAATTTTGAATATGATATATAAATAATTTCTTCATTTGATTCATATAAAGTAAATTGTTGGTTATTTGTAATTAAATTTAATGTATTCCTATCTGAATGTTTCAAAGCAAATAAAACTCCGAAATCTTTATATGCACAAAAATATGATATTTCTTTTTCATAATTATAAAATTTTTCATTTAAAGGATTTAATCCACTATATTCATTAAATTCTCTAAAAACGATTGAATTAGATGTTCCTGTTATTAAAGTTGAATTATTTAATTTTATAATTTTTTCATTTTCATGATTTGTGATATTTTCAATATTATTTTTGATTTCAAAAATATTTAATAATTCTAATTCAAGTTGTTTTAATTTTTCAGTATAATCCTTATTAATATTATAATTGTTTATTATATCTTCACATTTTTGTGATAATTGAGGATCTAAACTTTTATTTGTAGGTAAATGAAAATAATCATCTATATATTTTATAATTTGATTCTCTTTTTCAATTATTAATTCTAATGAATTCTTTATATTTAATAATATATGAATTCTTGTTGAGGAAATTTCGAAAATGTTATTTAATGTTTCAAATAAAGATTTAGACATAATTTATTAAAATTAATCTTAAAAAAAATTGATTTATTAAAAATATTAATTTGAAAAAAGGGTTTTTGTGATTAAATGAAAAAGAATTAAAAATAAAATATATTTAAAAGTTTAATATTTATTTAAATAAAATAAGATTTAATATATATATAATATAATAAAAAAATTAGTTTTAATTTAAAGCTCTTACAGTCCTCATTGAATTGAGAAATTCACTAATTTGAATTATATTTCTTCCTTTTTTCCTAATTTTATATAAGTAAGATAAAATTAATTCATATAAAAACTCAAAAATAAATATATCTGAAATTATTCCAAAAATAATACCTATTAAAAAAGTTTTATTTTGGTATAAATAAGTTGCACAAAAACCAAAAGAAAAATAAAAACTTACTAATATAAAAACAATATCTATTAAAATTGCTAATATATTAAAGAAAATTTTATTTTTCATTAAATTATTATAAGATTTTAAAGTGTCTAAAAAACTATATTCTTTTATTGATTTATATAATAATCTTAAATTATTAACATTAACATAAAATAATAATGATGGAAAGTGAATAAATAAACAAGAAAAAAATTCAGCAGTGATACAATATATAATAAATAATAAAACATAACCAAAATTAATTACTTTTGGAATTAGTTTCATATTTTTATCCAAAGTAAATAAAATTGATAGGAAAAAAGTATATAAACAATATTGTGCAATTAAATTTATTATTCTTTTATATCTATGATATATTAATGAATAATTTCCAAATAAATTATATAAAATGTATCTTCTATTAAAATTTTGTTTAAAAAAATCTTTGTGATTTATTTCTAGAAGATAAAATTCCATTAACAACTTTTTCCGTGTTACATGAGTATTTAATTTTGGTAATTCATTTTTATTACTTTTAACGTCCTTTATTTCTTCTTGATTTTTAAGTGTTATATTAAATTTATCATTAATATCTTTTTCTTCTTTTTTAATATTAAAAATATTTAATTCTTCTTTATACTCTTGATTATAAAAATATAATTTTTCATTAACAGGTTTTTTAATATCATGTAAATATTCATTATTATCAAAATTAATATTGATAATTTCTTTAATACCTTCATCATCTTTATTAATATTTGGATTATTAGAATTATTATTATTATCATCATTTTCTTCTTTTGAATCATTCTCCATAATAGTTTCACCTTTTATAAAGAAGTTATTTTTGTTTCTTGTTTCTTTTTTTTTTAAAGGAGGATTACTTTGGAAAAAAAGAGAATTTTTTTTATCAAAATTATCAATATCATTATTATCATTATAAAAAGCATTACTTTCTTTATTTTTATTTATATTTAAATTTCTTGCACTTGATTCATTGTTTCCTAGTGACATGAAAAAGTTTTTATTATATTTATCTTTTTTAATATTTATTCTTTTTGATATTGTTATTCTATCTTTCTGTTCCTCTAAATTTAATTTTGGTGTTTTTTTTAATTTTTTTTCTTGATCTAATTTAATTTGATCAATAGGAGAAACTTTAATATTATCATTTAAATCATATTTATCTATATTTTCATATGGTAAATTTTGACTTATTATTGTTTTTCTTAAATTGTTTTCAACAGAATATTTCATTCTATATCTTAATTTGATAATTGTAAAAATAATAAGATAAAATAATCCAAAAATTATTAATGAACTATAATAATAAACTATTGGATTATTAATATAATTTTTTTTATTTTTAAATAATTCAAATCTTTTTAAATAGAAAAATCTAGAATTTGAAGGTAAATTTATATTGACATCCAAATATTCAACAACAAATTCATTAAAATTTTCAGAAATTAAATCAGAAGTTGAACAAATAATATAATTATCTTCAGTATATTTAGTAAAATCTAATGATTTTAAATTTACAGTTTTTTTTCTATCATTTTGACTATCTTTATAAATAATTTCTCTACATGAAAAATTAAATGGTAAAAAACTTAATTTTATTCTTTCTTTTAAAGTAGTTTTATACACATTTCCTTTTTTATCTATAAAAACAGGCTCAAATATTTCATTTGAATAATTTTTAAGTTGTTTTTCTGGAGAAAGATTTTCTTTATTCTCATTTACTTTATTAACTATTTGATATTGAGAAATTGGGAAATATAAATTTATATTTGAATTACAATTTGACATTGGTAATTTTTGTTTTGTATCTTTATCTAAGAATTTCATTGTAATAATTGGAGAAACATTTTCCCAATAAACTGAAAAATCTGACATATAAGGAGATATTTTATAATTAATTCCAACATAAATTTTTGAAGGATTTGATGAATATAATTTATTTAAACATAATGATGGATTTATATATGGTTCATAATTATCTTTTTCTTTTTTAAAATAATTGTCAAAATCAAAAGTTTCATCTATTATTGATATATATATATTAAAATTTCTATTTGAATATTTTATTTCTTTTTCTTTATTTGCATAAAAATTTACTAAATAATTTAAGCCTTCCCTTAAAGAATTAAAATAATCTTTTATATTTAATTTATGAATTTCATTCATTGAATAATTTCTAAATGTTGATTCATTAAAATATATTTCATTTTTATGTTCACTATAATAATAATCAGCTTTATATTGATTAACACCTCTAATTCCAAATTCAAACATATAATAATATATATCAAAGAGGATTTCATAATTATTATCTTGTAATAAATCATTAGGAAATTTAGAAATTAAAGAACTAATAAATTTAATTATTTGAATAAAATAACTTCTTTCACTAAAATTAAAAATTCCAGAAGAAGATTTTACTAAATTATAAATAATTTCAATAAAAAAATGATCATAGGAAGTGAATTGTTCATCTAAAATTTTATTATATAATTTCTGATAAACAGGAAGTAATTTTTTATAAACTTCTTCAGAAATTTGACATAAATTTCCTAAAAACTTGTCTTCACAAATACAAAATAAAAATTTATATATTAAATAACTACTTCCCTTTTTATTACAATTAACATCATTTTTATTTGGTATTGGTTCATATAAATTAAGTTTTTCTGTTTTAATTAAATTTATATCATAATTTGTTACTAAAGTTCTATCTAAATATCCAATATCAATTGGATATAAAGAAATTAATAATTGTACTCTATCTGAGAATTGTTCATAAGTTAATTCATTATTCAATGAAAAAATTTCATCTATTTCATCTGTTATTGAATATTGATTATTTATTTCATTTTTATCTATTACTTGAATATCTATTGTAGTTACATTAAATAAATGAAATTCATTCCTACAATAACATTTAATGTAATATTTATTATTTTCTTCTGAAATAGGATTTTCTTTTTCAAAACCATAAATTAATTCATTTTTTTTACTCCAATCTTGTAAAAGAATTTCATTTGGATCATTAATATTATTTAAATAATGACTATTTTCAATATAAGTAAATTTATATTCTAATTCATTATAATTAGTTTTAATATCTGAACATTGTTTACAAGTAAAAAGAAAATTAGTTCCTATAAAACCAGAAGAAGGAATAGTATACATTCTTTCTAAAAGAGGATAATCACACATAATAAAAATAAATTTAAGAGGAATAATAACAGCTTTTGTTCTATCTTCATTATATTTATAAACTTTTAAATAAAAAACATATTTAAAACCATATTTAAAATAATCATTTTTAACTTTAATTTCTAATTGAGTTAAATCACAATTATCTTCAAAAGGTGATTCATCTTTAAAATCATTTTCATCAATAAAATTTCTATGTTCTTTATTTAATTCTATAGTTTCTAATCTATTATATTCCCATAAAATTTCATAAATATCAGAAGTATTTCTTGTAATTTCAGCTTTAATAAGGTTAAAATTATCTTTATTAATAATTTTTTCTTTATAATCTATATTATTAATATTATAATCATATTCATCACTTAATTGAATAGGATAAATAATATTTCCATGACAATTAAAAGGACCACACATATTAGGAACATCAATTAATTTAGTTAAATAATAATCTTCACAATTTTCAACACATAAATTTAAATCTTGAACTAAATAATATATTGTATGACATGAAGTACATTTTTTTCCATTTTCACTTAAACAAGTTTCACATGTTTTATCACATTTTCTACATTGTAATAAATAATCTATTGAAATATATCTTGTTATACATTCATTTGTACATGTATCATCATCATGTAAATATTTTTTATTTAAAGGACATTTTAAACATTTTTTTTCTTTATTTTTTGGAATTATACAATCTGGATCTATACATATTTCACATTCATTTAATTCTTCATTATAACAAAAACCTATATCACATAATATTAATTCTTTATAATTCATTACATAATTATATCCTATTCTATCATCTTTTAAATTTGGAATATTATAAGTATTTTCTTTTATTATATCTGATATTTGTTCTATTGATAAATCATTTGTTGTTTTTATAAATCTAAAATAATGAAGAAGATAAGGAAAAGAATCTTTATTTAATATTATTCTACTATCATCCCAAAAATCAAAATTATATGAAGAATATAATTTTAATTCTCTAATAAAAGAAAAACCATAATTTACATTAGAAGTATCTTTAATTTTTAATGATGAAGTATAATAATATTCATATTGTACTGGAGTATAAGTTATTTCATTACCATTTAATTTAAAAAGATTATTATTAATATCTGCTTCGCATCTTATATAGTTCCATTCACCAAAAGAAATTATTGTTTCAATATAATCTGAAGTAATTGAATCATCATTTAAATCAATATCATGATAACATTTTAAAGATAATTTTTTAAATTGTTTTTTCTCTATTGTAATTTTTAAATGTTTATCCCAAATAATATATATTGAATCGAAATTGTTATTAACATATTCATAAATAATTAACCAGAAATAAATACCTTTTTCATTATTTCTTGAAATATCTAATTCTTTAAAATTAAATTCATTATATAAAGCGAAATTAATATTTTCAATTTTTTGACATTTATATTCAGTATAATCTTCACTTGCTCCAATCCAATATAATCCAGAAATAATATCACAAGTACATTTATCATTACTATTTCCAAAACAATTTAATTTACAAATATTATCACAATTATCACAGAAATTATCATTATTTAAATTTAAATCTAAATATAAATTATCATTTCCACATTTTAATTCATAAGGTAAATAATCACTAATACAATTTATTTTATTGTTAATATTTGGAATTTGAACTTTTAAAATATCATTTTTAATACATGAATTATATTCTAAAAATAAATTTGCAGAATATATTAATTGAGTTTGAACTGTTTTTGGTTCTGCTGTTACATGACCATAATTTCCAAACCAAAAATTACTATAAAATCTTAAATAAGCATATTGAACTATTAATCTTGTATCAAATATAAAATTTTTTATATAAACTGGTATTTTTGAAGGATTAAATATTGGTAATGGAGGTATTATTATTTTATCAAACATTAAATTAAACATATGTGGAAATGTTTTTTTAATTTCTTCTGAACTTATATATTTTGATATTCCTAAATGAACCCATACTCCAAAATATTCTTTCATATCTATTGTATAAGCTTTTATTGGAATATTTTGTAGTTCTTCTTCTTCTTCTTCTTCTTCTTTATTTTCTTGTTCATTATATTCTTGTTCATTATTGTCTTGTTCATTATTTTCTAAATTGGAATTTTCTTTTTCATTTTCATTTATATTATTTTTGGGAATAGGTGTTAAAGTTTCTTCATTATAAATAATAAAATCTAAAGTTTTAGTTTGAAAGTTATATGCTACATAAGTATCTTTATTATATAAATAAAAAAGTGGCCAATTATAATCTCTAATAATATTTTCATTTTTCACTTCTTCTTCCATATCATTATCATTTTCATATTCATCATCAATAATAATCTCTTCATTCTCTTCATTCTCTTCATTATCCTTATTCTCATTTATATTATCATCATTTTCATTATTTTCATCATTTTCATTATTTTCTTTATTTTCATTTTCATTTTCATTTTCTTCATTTTCTAAATTTTCTTCCTTATTTTTCAAATATTCTAAATTTTCTTGTTCTTGTCTTTCTTTTAAAACTTCACTTTCAATTCCAAAAAATTTAATCCAAATTGTAATTGTAAGAGGATTAGTATTTTCTAAATCAAATTTATATTGACTATCAATAACTTTATTAATAATTTCAATTTGTTTTATATTTCTATCTTTAAGAGGAGTTTGGAAAAAATAACCAGTTTTTTCTTTACAAGTTTTATCATACAATATATAACCTTCTTTACATTCATAACAATCATTATTTTTAATTGAATAACATCTTTTACAAGTATTATCACAATTATCAAAAGAATAATTTGTATTATCAATTGTAGGACCAACTATAAAAGTTCCTTCATGAGTTAAAGAATAATCAAATGATTCTACTGAATAATTTTCTCTTGTTTCATCATCAAAATTTACTTCTGCCCAATTTACTATTTTCATATTATTTTTTGTTGGATTTAATCTTTCTTTCATTAAATTATAATTTATATAATCTACGGTAAATGGCCAATGACTTTCTAATGAATGAATATTTGTTGTTAATTTATTATCTGATAAAATATCTAATAAATATATATTTACATCTTCTCCACTATAAATTTTTATATTTTTATACCATGCCATTCCCCAATTAAGATTTGTAAAATTTTTTTTTTTAATTTGACAAAAATTTTCAAAATCATAATTACAAAATAATATTCCTCTTAAATGCATATTATTACTTTTTAATTCTATTGAAAAATCTGGTGTTGTTTTATAATTTATATATATTCCAATTTTGTTTTTGTTTGTTTTTTCATTATATAAATTCTCGATTACTACTTTATTCCATTCATAATTTGATATAGAAATTAAATTATTAGGAGTACTTGGACTATCAATATTTTGATAATATAAATATTGAAATTTCTGATTCTCTATTTTTTTAATTATTTGATGAGGATAAGCGAAAAAATAAGTTTGATAATCAAAATTATCTTCTCTTAAATTTAAAGCATCAATTTTAAACCAGAATTCAATAAAATAATTTTTAAAATATGTTTTTTTTTCATAAATTAAAGAAGGAAAAGACAAAAATCCATTAAAATAAATAGCACTTTTACTAACTAATTCATTTTTAATACATTCATAATAAACTTTAGTATAACCATCATTACAATAAAAATTATTTCTATAATCAGAATAACTTCCTGCATCATTAAAACTTGTAGGACAAGAATAAACATTATTATTATTATAATTACTTTTAAATAAGCAATAAGCATTAAAATTTAAAGAATCAGGATTTCTACATGAATTTTCGCAATCTTGAGTAACTTTTAAAGTTTCTAAATTTAAATAAGAATTATCAGCATTTGGATAAAAGAAATTATTTTTATTATCTAAACCATATTTTACATATTTTCCACTACAAGTACTTTGACCATCAGTTATTTTTCCACCTTCACAAAATTTTTGTACATAAATATTAGGATAAGTTCCATAATCTTTATATTTTGAACCAGGAAACATATCTCTTCTCCATAATAATTCTTGTGTTACAGAAACTCCTGATGAACTAATAATTTCATCATTTATTCTATATTTTAAATCATATGTTATACTATTTACATAATAATTTTCTATAAAATCCATTGTAAAAACAACAGGATGAATTAATGAATTTTCACTTGATGCAACTTCAATATATTTCATTCCATCAATTCTACTATCCATAAATTCTTTAAAAACTCTAACTTGTCTTAGAAAAATTCTTGCATTATTTAAATTAGCATTTTGGAATTTTATAGTATAATTTTTTTTCCAATTAAAAAATCTAAAAGGTCTATGATTTTTAATATTACCATATAATGAATCTCCAATAAGAATTTTATCTTCTCCTGTATTATACATATTATAAATATATCTAGTATGATCAACAGAACATCTTACATAAATCCAAATTCCACTTGAATCAGCATAAATTGCTCTTTCTTTATTATCTGTTTTATCATATAAATTATATATATCATTACCATTTAATCCATCAACTTTATCTTTATATGCTTGAGGAAAACATATTCCTAATATTATATTAGGATTACTTTTATCTTTTATCATTGTTATACTTAAATGATTTCTCCAAATTATATTAAATCCAGAAGCTAATTCTTGACTAATATCAATAAAAGTCCAAAAAGAAATTGAATATCTTCCATTTCTACTTGAAGGAATTCCTATTTCAAAATCATTTAATCTTGCTAAATTAAATTGAGTATAACAACTTGTTCCATATAAATAATTATAATTATATTCATTACATTGAGAATATCCTCCTACAGAATCTAAAATTGTAACTCCAGGATAATTTGTTTCTTGAAATTTAATATATTTTATAGAACTATTTACTTGATCTACAAAAGAATCATTTCTTGTATAAGTTGTTCCAGTGTATCTTCTATTATCAAAACTATGTAAACAATTACTAAATGAAATATCACTTTTTCTATAATCAAAATATTTTTTACTTATTCCACAAGAATAACATTTCCATAATCTTAAATCTCCAATTGCAGTTACTCCATATCCAATAGGACTATTTTCATTTATTAATAAAGTTACTTTTTTATTTGTTGGAATTGAAATTGGAGGTAAAAAATAAGTTTGATCAAAATCATTATAATTTGAAGTAGTTTTGGCTAAATAAGTTAAATTTTCTGATAAATGAACACCACATGAAATATGCATCCAAGTATGATGAGACATTGTTAAATCTATTTCATTTATGTAATTTGATGTATATTCCGTATGATTTATTACATATAATGGATTACATTGTGCATAATAATGTCCATTTGTTCTATTATAATATATTTTTATATAAGTATGATAATCCCATATTATTATTATATTATCAAAATTATGAGTATATGTTAAATATTTACTACGTATATTTTTTTCTTCTTTATTTTGTCCTGTTGCATAATTTTCTTTTGGATTTCTTACATTTCTAAAATTTTGAGTATAAAACCAAAAATCAATTGAATAAGCATCAGTTGGACTTTCAATATTATTACATTCAGCATGTTTAAATCTATTCCAATCAAAATGATATAAAGGAGTAGATTGAAGTCTATAAAGAATATTATTATCAGAATCTTTTTCAGTTTTAATAGTACAATAAAAATTTTTAAATAAATCAGTTTTATATTCAAAAGCTCCATTAATATAAGAAGCAGTAGTACAATTTCCTAAATAACAAGAATTACCTAAACATTTACGAGGATATAAATCATAACCACAATGTCCATTACAAAAACCATAAATTTCTCCTTGTTCCCAATAATGACCATTATATGTCATATTTGAACATTTTACCCAATGAGGATTAAAATCAGGAACACATTTTACTTTTAAAATATAACCTGAATCTATACTTAAATCTGATTGTTTTATACATTCTGTTTCACTTCCTTTTATTTTAAAATCTATTTGTTTAAAAGGTTTTTTAACTACTTCATCTTCATTATGAAATTTAACTAATCCCCAAGCATTTAATATAAATGTATTATATATTTTAACATCACTAAGTAAACCAATCCATTTATTTGTTAATGAAAATTCTGTTATATTTATTTTTGGAAATTCTGTTATTGATTCTATATTTCCTCCTCCCATATTAAATCCTAATGTTTTATAATACATTGATGCTGATACCATATTCATTGAAAATGTTCTATTATATTCTCTTTCTATTGCTATTGATATTGGAATCCAAAGACCAAAATTATTTTCTCTAAATTTATCATATCTAAATATTGTTCTATCTTTATATTTAAAATATAAGGATTGATATTTACGTCTTGTATCATATCCTAAATGAAAATTATTTTCGGAATCTAATATTATTATTTTTATCTCTTTTTCATCTGTTTTTTTCACTTCTTCGATAAATCCATATAATTTTATAAAGAAAAATACTGTTATTGCTCTTTCTTTTATTAATTTATTCTCTTCTATATCAAATGATAATATTTCAGGAGCATTTTCAGCAGGATTTTTATATATATTATATATATCACCTTCAAAATTTGTTGTATTTTCATCTCCATAACAATGATTAGATTGCATTCCTTTTTTACTTATACATTTCAAACATCTATTTTTATCAACTGAAATTTCACAATCTTTAAATTCATTTAAAGTTACATTTACAAATTTAGTATAATTATCTTTAAAATATTTTGAAACATAAAATTTTTGATATTCTGGAAAAGCACTTTGTGGAGTATAATTTATTTCATAATTAATTAAATTTGCATTATCAGGATTAATATTATAATTAGTATTATTTGGGAAAATAACATAACCATCTTTTCCTCCATATTCATCTTTTAAAATATTATTACTAATTGATTGTAAATTATAAATATAATGATGTTTAATAAAAGAAACTTTATCTTCTTCAAATTGATAAGAATAAAAAGCAGCATATCTACTTGAACCAGTAATATCAATTATTTTAATATTTTTATAATAAGCATCTAACCATTCAATTTTAGAACATAAATTTTTTATTTCATCAATCATATATTGATTTTTATTACAAAATATAATTGATTTCAGTGGAATTGGATTATTTAACACAATTCTATACATTTGATATAAATATTGTTGATGATTATATGAAGCAAAGTATTCATAATTATTATTATCTAAATTATCTATACTAAATATTAAATGATTCCAATTATTTAAATTAAATTTATCACTTGTTGAAAGTCTTTGAATAGAACCATCTTCTTTCATATTTTCAATAGTTAAAAAAGGATATTCATTATCTTCTATTTCTTTAGAGGCAGAACCAAGAATAAATCTTAAACTATTCGTCATAAAAATTGTTGTTTTAACATATCTAGTCATATTTTCTTTTTTATTTCTTTTTTTATCATCATCATAACCAAATTCTCTAAATCTTAAATCAGGATAAATCCAAACATCAATAACATAACTATCATAAGGTTCTTCATTATTATTTTTTAAAGGAATATAAATATTATGACTATTAGTTTTATTTCCAAAATGAATAGCAGCTTTTCCTCTTTCATTAATTACATCATTTTCATTATAACATTTATAATACATATTAAAAAATCCAGAATAACATCTAAAATATGTTAAAGGATTTGTATAAAATAAATTACTTGAAGGACAATTATTATATTCTGCACATTTTGCAGAACAATATTGTCTTTTATCATATAAATTATATCTTGGAGGTCTCATATATCCATTATCACAATATTCTAAACATTTTAATTTATTTATATCTAAATAAAAATATGATGAATCATTACATATATATGATTTATAATCTGAGAAACAAACTTCTCCTGAATTACATAATATTGATATTGGATTATCTGAATCACAATCTTTATATTGAGAATTTATATCTAAAAGATTTAATCTTTGGAAATATTTTTTTGGTTGATAAAATATTCTTTTTGATATGCTATTTTCTTTTACATAAGTTGTTTTATCTAACATTAAATGTAAATTTTTTTCACTTTTTATTATTAAATTATTATCTGAAAAATCATATGAATAATATATAAATTGTTCAAATTCTTTATTTTTGACAGATTTTACTTCTTTAATTGTTTGATATTCAAATTTTCCATTTGTTTTTTTAGTTTTTTTTATATAAGTTCTACTAAATTTTATTTCTCCAGTTATATTTCTATTATAAAAAACATCATCTAATGGTATACTATATAATAATTGGGGAAATTCATTATAATTAAATTTATATAAATTAAAATATCTTAAGTCAATTGTTTGTGGCATATATTCTCTAAATATATTTAAATTTCTTATATATGTATATGCAGGACCATTTGCTTCTAAATAATTAAATCCTTGAAATCTTATTGAAGTTTTATTATTTGGACCATAGAATTTTTTCATTTCAAAAAGAGCATTATCTTGTTTTAAACTTGTTTCACTAATATATATTTGTTTAACTTTAACAAAACTTTCACTTTTATCATTAATATACATTTTATTTTCATCAATATTATAACCACATTTAACATAAATCCAAATTTTATCTTCAATTCCTAAATTATAATTAGAATAAGGAGCATTAATTTCATTAATATAATCAATTATTCTTTTTTTATAAAAAGTAATATTATAATCATAACTAAATTCATAAATCCATTCTATAGGAATACAATAAGCAAATAAATTATTATTTTCTTTAGTTAAAGCAATTGTCATAAAATCTTTATAAATAACTTCAACATGAACATCATCATTTAAAATATTATAATCATCAAAATAAAACCAAAAATCAAAAGTAAATCTAAAATGAATAGCAGGAGGAACATCATTAATAATAAAAGCATCAGTATCATAATCTTTATTAATATAATAAAAATTAGATAAGTCAATAAAAGCAAAATGACATTCTTCAATATAATTATTATTAATATTTTTCCAATGTTCATCAATAGAATTTGAAGGACATTTTAAACAACCATTTTCATCACAATTTATACATTTATAATCTTCACATTCTTTGCATTTTTTTTCATTTTTAAAACAACCAAAATAATCAATACATTGTTCATTATTTTCACAAGAATCATATAATCCATTATAAGTTAAAGATAAATTATTATTATTTATTTCTTTTCTATATGCCAATGCTTCATATGAAGAAACATATAAATCATCTGATGATGATAATCTAATTTCAAAATTTGTTTTTGCTGGGTTATATTTATTAGGAAAATTTATTTGATTATTTAATTCAGAATATCTACAATAAAAAGGAGATTCATCATTATTATAATTTATTATTTTTTGACCAATATATTTTGATATTGATGTCGTTTCTATACCTTTATATTTTTCATTATTTGTTATTTCTAATTTAACTTCTTCTTCAAATTTTACTGTTATTTTTACTTTATATGCTGAATGAGATTGTATTGTAAATTCTTCAGATAAAGGAAAATAAAAACTGTCATATCCTTTTTCTTCTTCTTCTAAAAATTCTTCTTCATCTGATTTTATTGTACATATTTTTGTTATTACTTTTGTATTTGTAAATTGTTTTGTTGGATCACATATTTCATTATCTAAATCAATTCCACTATCACTTTCACTTTCACTATCATTTTCACTTTCACTATCACTTTCACTATCACTTTCACTATCACTATCACTTTCACTATCACTATCACTTTCACTTTCATCATCATTTGGACAATTTTCAAATTCTTCATATTGTATTGTTTCTTCACATTCTTCTTCTTCTGTTTCAAACCAATTTGGATTTAAATATAATTTATTATAAATTTTATAAGCAAAACTATGTGTTTCAAAATGAAAAGTTCTTTCAGTATTAAAAGGATTTGAAATACTAAAATAAAAATCAATTGTATTTCCATCTGAAGGAATTTTTTCTTCAAATTTAAATAACATTTTTCCATTTTCAGTTTTACATCCTGAAGAATATAAATTTTTATAATTTGTCTCATTTCTTTTAATTATTACATAATTAATATTATTTAAATTATCATATTCATTAATTTCATCATCATTAATAATTAAAATATTTTCTGGATTAATATTTTCTAAATTATCTGGAATTCCAGTTAAATTATCATAATATTTATAACAAAAATTATCAGGAGAATATATTATTCCTGACCATTTATCATAATAATTTTCACTTGATGATATTTTTTTAAATAAATAACCATAATTTTCTGGTTCTAATATTTTTGTCCATTGACTATCATTTTTCCTAAAATGGTCTGGGGAACATTTTAAATTACTATTTTTTATTTTAAAAAATGAGATTATTAATATAAAAAACCGAAATAAAAAATTTCTCATTTTTTTCTTGAAATTATTTTTATTTTATATTTGAGTAATTATTTTATTATGAAGTTTAGAAAATATAATTTTAATAAATTTTAATGAATAGTTTTTCTCATTCAAAAGTAATATCAGAATATGGAAATCCTTTATATCAATCAGATAAAATTGCAACATATAATAAAAGAATAAATGATGAGTTTAATATTATAAAACTAAGAAAAAAAAAAGAAAGAAATAATGTTTTAGATTTATTTCACACAAGTGTATTATCCAGAAAATATAATTTTTACACAAAACCAAAAATTAATATTGAATCAAGTAGAGGAAAAAATAGTTCAAATTTAAGTGTTTTTTTAACAAAAATTGAAAACTCTGAATTAAATCAAATTAAAACAACAACTACTGTTGAATCAAGTAGACCAAGAGATTTTTTAGGAAGAAATTTAACAAATATAACTAATTCTATTACAATTAATGATTATGACATTGAAAAATATAAAAAACCTTTTTCTTTTAATGAACCAATTAATACTTGTTTAGATACTGGAAAATATTTAACTACATCAGCTAATTTTATTGATAAAAGTAGAGTAATAAGAAGATTTAGAATAAATAAAGAAATTCAAGAACAAAAATTATTAAGATTAAAAGAAGATGAATTATTACAATATGAATATTTAGAAAAAATAATTTATGAAAGAAATTTAGCAAATAAATATTTAGATGATTATATAAATTGGTTACATAAATATAAAATATATTTAAATGGAATAATAAATGAAGGAAGAACTATTTTAGAAGGTTTAGAAACTTATAAAAATGAACTTCAATTAGATATTATACAAATATATTCTCAAATAAATAAAAAAGAAAGAATATTAGAACAATGCAAACAATATAAAATATTTTTACTTTTAGTCAAATTTGAAGTAAAAGAAATGAAATTAATCCCACAAAAAGAATTAACAAAATATGGAATTCAATTATTAGAACAAAAGAATTTAGAAATAATTGATGAAAAATCAAATAATAATAATATAATAAATAAAAGTCCAAGTCGTCGTATAAAAAAAAATAGATTTTCAATCAGACATTTAAAAAAAAAAATAGTAAGAAGAAGTAGTGATTTTCAAACAGATAATTTAATTTTTGAAGAAAATAATTCTAAAGTAATTAATCCTATTATTTTTGAAACTCCTGAAGATTTTAATTTTCAATTTCAAATTTTAGATAATAAATTAAGAAAATTAATTGAAAAATATGATGAATCTAAAAAAGAAAAAGAAGAGTTAATAATTGAAAAAAAGGAAGAAATTGAAAAATTTAATGATTTTATTGAGGATACTAGTACAGAAACTATTAAATTAATGAAAAAAGATATTATTTTATTGAAAGATAAACATTATATTTTAGAACAAAAAAAAAAAAATCTTTTAAAAAAAATTTCAGAAGAAAAAACGATTTCTCAAAATATTATTTTTACAAAACTTAAAAATATGTTAAGTAAATTCCCACTTAATATTGAAATAGATTTTAATTTTGTTAATTTTTATAAAAATATAAATACAAAAACAAAAGAAATTTTAATTAAAGGGAAAACATATAATAAAAGTATTTATTGTTTAAAAGTTTTAGAATTTATATGTTTACATTATTTTAATTTGAAAGAATCATATCTTTTAGATCCTAGTCATGTTCCAATATATAAAAGTATTATTTATGAATTAGAACAAAAGAAAAAATTGGAAAAAAATATAGAAAATAAATATAAAGAAATTAGAAGAAGAGAAATTATTGCTCAAAAAGTAATGGAAAAAAATAAAAAAATAATTATTATTTCAAAAAGAAAAATTGATAAATATGATGCTTTAAAGAAAATAGAAAAACAACGTGAAAAAGAAGAATTAGAAAAATTGAAACATTATCATAAAACTGATGAATCAAAATATGAACCTTGGATATCATATTAAATGTAAATGTAAATATCAATAAATATTTTAATTTATTTAAATAATATAATATTTACATAAAATGGCAGAAAAAGCTAAAAAATTTAATGTAAATAGACAAAAAACTTTTGAGAATGATGATTATTATAATCTTAAATTACATAAATTAGACTCTTCACAAACAGAAAGTAATCTTTTCAATAGAAAAATAAATAAAAAATCAAGAAGAAAAAGTTCAAGAAAAAGTAAAAAAAAAATAAAAATAAATAGGCAACATACATTTTATGATTCAAAATCAAGAAATATTAAAGAATTTTTAAATAATATAAGTTCAAAAAAATTACAAAATTTAAATATAAATATTAATTATAATAAAATAGAAAGAACAAATTCATTAAGTAAAGAAAAAAAAAGAGCTTTATCATTATGGACAAAAACAAAAAATTTTCAAAAAATGTTAAATGCATTTATTCATCCTTCAGTAGTAAAAATAGAAGATAATGAAATATTTAATGATACTTTAAAAAATACTCTTCTTGATAATGAAAGTGAGAAAATAAAAGAAAAAAAAGTTGTAAAAAAAAATACAAATTATAGTTTAACTTTAGCACAATTTTTAAAAAAAAGTGAAGTAGAAAAAGAATTTATAAGAGTAAATTTAAAAGAAAAAGCTTTTAAATTAATAACAGAAGGAATTTCTTTTTTAGATAATACAAATACTATAATAGAAGAATTTGAAAAATTATTTAAACAAAATCCAGAAAAAGAAAGATTTTTACCTGAAGATAAACATTATTTATTTAATCAAAGATTATCAAATGGTAAAACTTTATTATATATTGCATGTCAAGAAGGATCAACTCAAATTGTAAAATATTTTTTAGAAAAAAGATTAAATCCAAATATAAAAGCAAAATATTTTGATATGGAAGATACTTGTTTAGCAGTTTCTGTTAGATGGAAATATTATGATATTGTTAAATTAATTTTAGAAAGTAATAGAATTCATGAAGATGATATTGAAGAAATTTTAGAAAATGAAAATTATAATGAAAAAATAAAAAAATTATTAATTTCATATTTACCTGAAGAAAAAAAAAGAAATAAAGGATGTGCTTGTTTTTGAAATAAAAAGAGAAATATAAATGTAAAAAATGTTAATTATAAATTAACTGGGTTTATTCAATAATTATTATTCTTAATTATAAATATATGATTATTATTTTAAATGTTATATATAGTAAGTTTATAATATAATTAAATATTTTTTAAACTTTTTTTATAATATATTATCAAAAATAATAATAATTTAAAACAATTATCAGAATATATAAACTTTTTTAAATAATATATAAATATTATATAACTTTATTTTAAATAGGTAATAATTCAACTTTTTTCTCTTTTTGAGTGGAACTTCCTCCTAATTTTTTTTTTTTAATACTTAAAGATTGTTTAATTTTTTTTTTATTTCTATAACTTGAATTATTATTAATAATTCTTTGATTATTATTATTAATAGTATTTTGTGATGTGAGAACTCCAAATTCTCTATTTTTATTTATATTATTAATTCCAATAGTTGAATCTTCTTTTAAAAAAAGATTATTAACACTTGTTTGAGAAAATATTCTTTCATTATTTGATATTCTTGGTCTTTTTACAGAATTTAAATTATGCGGAAATTTAGACTTTGAAGTAAAAATATGTTCCCATCCTCTAAATATATTTCCTCCATTTGCAGTTGATTCTAAATATTTTGTTTCATTATCATATATAATTTTTTCTATTTTTCTTATTTGATTTTCAACTTCATTTCTTTTATTATTTAAAAAACTTATAAATTTTTTTGGTGAGTCATCATTCATTTATTAAAAATAAATTAAAATTAAATAATAAAAAAAACATTTAATTTATATACAAATAAAAAAAAATAAAAAATAAAAAAAATATAAACAAAAAAAATATAAAAATAACTCAAAATATTTCAAAAAAAAAAATAATAAAAACTTCAAATAAAAAAATAATATAAAATTAAAAAATTTAATTTATTAAAAAAAAAACCATATTTAATATTCATCTTTTTGTAAAGCTTCTTCTCCAGGAGGTTTTTTGAAAGTAGGACCTCCAGCAGGTTTCGCAACAATAACTTGATCAACTTTAAGAATAGTTAAAACAGCATTTACAGAATGTTTAATAGCCCATTTTTTAGTTTCTAAATGATCTAAAATTCCTAATTGTAAAGTATCTTCAATTTTTCCATTTTTAATATTAATTCCCATATTAGGATTACTATTATTTTTACTTCTTAAAGTAGCTAAAACTTCATTAACATTATATCCAGAATTTTCTAAAATTGTTCTTGGAACAACTTCAAAAGCTTCTCCAAATTTTTCAATACCATATTGATCTAAAGTTGTAATAGTTTTACCGAAAGATTTAATTTGATTAGATAAATTCATTTCTACAGCTCCAGCACCAGCAACATAAATATTATTTTTACAAGCATCTCTATAAGCATTAACTCCATCAGCAATAATTCTTTCCATATTATCTAACATATCATTAGTAGTACCTCTTAATATTATTGTACTTAATTTATTATTTTCAGAATCTCTAATTAAAACAATACATTTTTCACTTGAAATTTCTGTTAATTTTATTTCATCTGCATAACCCATTTCTTCTTCTCTTGGAGGTCCTAATTTTACTAATAAAGAAGCACCACATGCAGAAGCAATTCTTCTTAATTCAAATTTAGACATAATTCTAAAAGCTAAAATTCCATATTTATCTAAATAATGTATTGCCATATTACTTATTGCTCCACCAACAATAACACATTTTACTCCTGAATCTACTATATTTTTTATAATTTTTTCCATATTTTCTTCCTCACCTTTAGTATAATTTAATAATTCATCTGCAGTTTTAAAAACTATTTGATCATTTGTTTCTGCTCCTTGAGTTTCTAAAGGACAATTATATACTGCAATTTTACATTTTTCTGCTTTTGTTATTGAACCTTCTACATTTCTTACTATTACTAATCCTTTCATTGTTTCTGTTTTCATTAAAGTTCCTCCTAATATTTTTGATACTCTTACATTATCTACATTAAATTTACTTTTATCATTTGGTAATACATTTATACATGCTTGGGCTATTAAAGGAGCTAAAAAAGATTCTTGTCCATGAACCATTTTACTTCCTATTACAGGTTTTATTATTTTTGTTGCTTCTTCTAATTTAGATATATCTTCTATTTTATATTCTGGTATTTTATCTAATATTTCCATTGATTTATTAAATCCTTTTTCATATCCTAAAACAATATCACTTAAATGAACTCCATTATTTATTAATTCTCCTGCTAAATTTAATAATTCTCCTCCAAATGTTATTACAAAATTTGTTCCATCTCCAACTTCTTGATCTTGACTTTTTGAAGCTTCTATTAATATATTTACTGCAGGATGATTTACTTCTAATTCTTTTGCCATTACACTTGTATCTTTTGTTAAAAATAATTTATCGTGCATATTTATTATATATTTATTCATTCCGTTTGGACCTAAACTTGTTCTTGTCATTGATGCCATGTCATTCACTGCTTCTATATTACGCATTATTGCCTCCTGAGCTCCTTTGTAATGCTTAAATCCTTCTTTTAATAAACTGTTAAATGAACCAACTTGATTAAAGTAGGATGCTGACATTTTTTAAATTTTTTTTTTGAGTTTTTTAAATGATTTTTTTTTGGATTCTAGAAGATTTTATTTTTTTTTTTTTTATTTATTTTTTTTTATTTTTATTTTTTTTTTTTTATATAAAGGAATTTAATTAAATGTTAATTTTAATTTATTTTATTGAATAAAGCATTTTTTTTTAAATTGTATTTTTTAGAAACTATTTCTTTAATAAAAAATTGTTTAAAAATATAAATGAAGTTAAAATATATCAATATCAATTTGAATAAAATTCAAAAAATAGAGTAATAAAGTTATATTTTTTAAAGAAAAAAAAATTTGAAAAAAATATTTATGCCAATAATCAATCATACTACATAGAATTTCAATATTATATCATAGATAAAAAAATAAATCTTTCTATAGGATAAAGAAAATAAAAATTTTTTTCTAATAGTTGAAAAAGAATTAATTTTTTCAATAATTTGATGAAGATAAAAAAAATAAGAAGAAATTGAGAAAGAGGTTGAAAATAATGAACCTAAAAATTTAATAAAGATAAAGTGAAAAACTGAGAATTTATATATGAAGAAAATTTTGATAAAATGAAAATAATAAAAAAAATAAATTGATTTAAAAAATATAATTTTCTATACATTTGATTAATAATTTCATATTCATTTGGATATATTTTAAATAAAAGATAAATAAATAAAAATACCTAAAGTTCATATATCTTTTTTTTATCTTCTTTTAAATATTCAGGAAATAAATCTAATTATTTCTTTTATTAATAAATCTTCTTTTCTTTTATTTAAATATTCTTCAATACAAATAACATAATTCCGAAATAATATAAAATGAATTTAAATTTACTATATTTTCCGTTTTTTTATTTTTTTCAATTTTTAAATAGTCAATTTATATTTTAGGATATTTTTTGTTATGTATATAAAAAAATTTAAAAATCAAATTATTTCTTTCCAATTTTATATTGGTTCTTTATTTTGATTCAATCTTTTTAAATTTTTTGAAATAAGGAATTTTTAATTTGATTTTCTCAAGAGCAAAATAAATAATAATTTAATTTAAAATTTCTTTGGAAATTTAGATTTCTCATTTTTATC
>JAJJKW010001876.1:0-24813 GCA_023805745.1 Isotricha sp. YL-2021b | reverse complement strand
AGGAAAAATATAACATTTAATTTCGTATAAATAATTGATAAAAAGACTAAACAAAAATTTTTAATTCAAACATTATTTTTTAAATGAATCGCATTAATCAATAGAAATATAATTCTAACTTAGTTTAAAATTGTAAAAAATACTAAAATTACTGAAATAAGAAGTAAATTTAAGGAAAAAATTATAGAAATAAGAAAAGAATTTACTAATAAAATAAAATAGATTTGATTAAATATTAAAAAAAGAATAATTTTCTTTCTTCTTTCAATGATAATATTTTTAGGAGAAAGTTAATTAAAAAAAACTAAAATAGATAAATGGGCTGTAATAAATTTTTAGACAGATTTTTATTAAATCATTTTTCTCAAAATATTTGATGCTTCAAATTTTCTTAACCTATAGAATATAAAAATTAAAAATTTAAATATATAAATATCGAAATATAGAAAAATTATTTTCTATCTATTTTTTTATTTTTGTGAAGATTAAAATCTAAGTTTTATTATTTGTAATAAATCTTTTAAAATTATTAAATCAATTTGGCTTAATTCATCTCTACAAGAAATTCTTTTATCAGTATGTCATTGATTTTCATAATTTTTATTAAGTAATTTTAAATATTTTTTCCACATATTTTTATTAAAATAGGACAAAAAGCTTTACCATCTTATCTAAAACCATATTAGTAATAATAACAGGTTTCATATTAATATATCCAGTAGTATAATTACAAATTTTCCAATTGAAATAAAAACATCATTATTAATTCTTCCTTTACTAACATTAAAATAATTTAAAGAAGCATATATTAATTAGTTTCTTCATTAGTTAAAACCATTTTCACATAATAATTTATCTGGATTAGTTTTATTTAAATAAGTTCCATTTCCAAAAGAAAAATAAGGAACACAAGTATTATTTAAACAACCTAAATAATTTTTACATTCAAAATAATCTAAACAAAATTTATTTTCACTTTTTTGTGGTTAATAATATAATCCATTACATAAACCTTTATTACAATCTATATATTGTTTACATTCTACTCCTGAACAAGTTAACAATAACCTATATCAAGAAAATTTCCTTTTTTACATTTTGAATGTGTATTACATTCTTCACTTGGATATTTTATTTTATAATTATCACTTTCAATACCTGTTGAATTATATGTATATTTATATATTGTTTTATTTTCATTATAATTGTATTTGTCATTTTTTTCACATATATTTTTTAAATATACTTTTATATCAGAACCTTCTTTATCAAATAGATTTATTGAATATGTTTTTGAATCTAATATTATTTCTTTAGGATTATCACATAAATATACTGGACGTTGGATTTTTTTATTTTTTGGATATAGTGCTGTTGGAGCATATTCTAAAACTGTTTCTAATGAATTTGAAGTATCTTCTGAATAACTATTATATTTTTCAGAAAAAGGAACAAAATAAAAAATTAGTTAAATATAAAAAAAATATAACTAATTTATTTTTGATTATAATTTAAATATGATTAAAAAAAACAACTTATTTGATATTTAAATGTTTAGATTAGATTATAAAATATTGATATATTTATCCTTTATTTATTTAAATATTATTTCACAAATTTCCCCAAATTCTTCAACCATGGTCTTAGTCCAATTTCCTGTTGCTACTAAAGCTTCTCTAAATTGATTCATTTCTATAAATTAAAGACTTCTTTTAGATAAAGTATTTAAAGCAGCTTTTACTGGTCCTTGTTGTAAAAAGAAGTGAACCTACATTCCCTAAAACTCTAACCAATGGAAGTACCATTTAATTTATTATTTTTGTTAATTTATTTTTAAATTTGATTAATCTTAAAAACTTTTTTTATTTATATTTTTTTTATTTAATAATTAAATGTTAAAATTGAAAATTTTTTAGTTATTCAGAATAAGAAATTCTGGATTGTTATTTCCTTTATATTAAATATTGAAATGTAATTATGATATGTTTTTAAGATATTAATGCTTTTAGTTAAGAATAATCTTTTTAAATTATTATTTTTCAAGTATAATATAAATTAAAGGAATTTTACTTTTAATTATTCTTTTTTATTAATGATTCACAAGATTTTATAAATAATGTTTTAATATTATTTTTTTTTTCTGATGAGGTTTTATCATTTTTTTTTAAAAATTGTTGAATTTCATCAAAAAAATTATCATTATATTCTTCTTCTTTTTTTTTAACACAATTATCTTTAATAGATTGTAAAACATTTTTTTCAAAATCATAATAATTGGTTAAAAAAATTTTTCCTGCCTCAGCATTAAAAGAATTTGATACTTGATAAAATTCAGGATTATGAAAAATATCTTTAATTTTATAAATAATTTGTAAAATAAAATTTTTTCCGGGGGCCCAGTCTTTGAATAAATACTAAAATATATAAAATAAAAAAATAAAATACTTTTATATCTAAATCCCCAGTTTCTAAATTTATTAAAGGATGATATATTTTTGTTATAAAATTAACTGAAGGAGGAATTGAAGGATAATTCTTTGAAATTAAAATTTTAAAGTATAATGTAGAATTTACATAAATACCATCTTTTATAAATTGAACTCCATTCCAAACTTTCATATCTTCATTATCAATTGTTATAAAAATATCTAAAGGACAAAATTTTTCTAGATAATTACTTTGTAAATTAAATGTTATTTTACTATTCTATTAATAAACATTTAGATAATAATTCTTCATTTTCACTATTTGTCATTTTTTATTTTTATAAATAAAAATTAAAGAAAAAAGAATTTTTTAAAAAAATAAAAAAATTTCTATAAATTCAAAATTAATCCGAAAAAACTTTTAACAAATAATTTATTTAAAATAATCCATAATAATAACAAGAAAAATTAATATTTGATTAATGAAAATAGAATTAAAAATTTATTTTTTGGTATTTTTATTAGTATTATCTTTTTTAGGAATTGGTTTAATATTATTTTCATTTTGTTTTTTATCTTGGTTATTAGTATTATTTTTATTTAAACTTTTATTCCTTTTTTTAATTCCTGAAGAAATATTATTATTTTTATTTTCATCTCCTTCATTTTTTTCTCTTTGAGGTTTAATTCCTCTTGAACTTCTACTTCGATCTAAAGTTTTAATATATTTTTTCATTTCAATTTCATCTAAACTTCTATTAAGTAATTTTTTTTCTTTTTTATTTTTTATATTTTCAATTTTTTCTTTCATATCTTTTTCTTTTTCTTCCCAATATTTTTCAATATTTTCTTTTTTTATTTTAGATTGCTTTTCTTTCCATTTTTTTTCATAATTTTTTATAACATAAGCAGAATATTCAAATAAATTTCCTGTTGGTAAACCATTTTTACATAATTGAACTATTAAATATTTATAAGCATCTAACATTCCACCTTGTTCTAATATAGTTTGAGCTTTTTTTTCTGATATTTTTAAATTAGTATTTTCTGGAATTGAATCTTCTTTTTTTGGTTTTATTTTAAAATTATTTTTTTTTGCTTCTTCTAATATTTCTTCATATATTTTTTGATTTTCTTTTTCTGATATTTTTTCATTTTTAATTCTTTTTTGTCTTTCTTTTTCTAATTGACTTAATTTTTCTGGAGGAAATTTTTTTTCTTCAGGCTCTTTTTTTGTTGAGTTTTGTTTTGTTTTTGTTTTTGTTGTTGTAGAATTTGTATCTTTTGAATTTTGAGGTTTTTTATCGGCGTTTTTCATTTTTTTATTAAATCCAAATTTATTATGATATAATTATTTTTTATATAATTTTATAATTATTTTTAATTTCTATTTAATTTTTTTCTCAATTTAAATTTTTTTATAATAATGAAAATTTTAATCTTTTTTGAGATGATAATTAAATGAATATATAATAACTGTAATTATTTATCATATAAGATTTTTTATTTTGATATAAAATATTTTTGTTTACATAAAATAATCTTTCTTTTGTTTTTTAAAAAGAGATAATTGAAATAATGTATTTTATAAAAATAATAGTAATAAAGTATTTAATAATATAAATGGAAGAACAATTTGGAGGAAATAAGTTTTTAAACTCCAAATATAATCAAATTAAAATATTAAAAGAAGATGAAATAAAAATTGTTTATTTAGCTGAAAAAAAAAAGAATCAAAAAAAAGTTATAATAAAACAATTTGATTTATCAGATTTAGATAAAGAAACAAAATTAAAATTTAATCAAGAAGCCCAAATCTTAACTAAAATAAGACATCCAAATGTAATTAAATTTTATGATTATTATAATAAAAATGATATAGCTTATATAATCACAGAATATATAGAAACAACTTTAAAGAATAAAATAGAAGAATATAATAATAAAAATCAATTTTTTGAAGAAAATAAATTAATTGAATATTTTATTGATATTTGTGAAGGAATTAAAGTAATAAATGAAAATGAGATAATATATAGAAATTTAAAACCAACAAATATTTTTATAACAAAAGATGATAGAATTAAAATAGGAGATTTTGGTATTGCACAACTTTATGATTATAGAAATCAAAGTCATTTAAATATGGCAATAATAACTTATTTAAGTCCAGAAATAATAAAAAATTTAAATTATGATTATAAAAGTGATATATGGAGTTTAGGAATAATTTTATATGAATTAACTCAATTATTTAATCCTTTCATGGAAGAAGAAACAACTGATAAAGAAATAATAAGACATATTGAAAATGCAGAATATTTTAATTTTTTAAATGAAAAATATTCAGAAAAATTATTAAATTTAATTGACGAAATGTTAGTAGTTTCCCCAAAAAAAAGAACAGAAATAAATAAATTAATATTAGATTGTTACACAATAATAATTAAAAAAGATTCAAAATCAAACAATAAGTAAGAATAAAATAATATAAAAAAAATTTTAATAGAGTAACAATACAAGAATATGAAGATGAAAAATATATAGGAGAATATAGAAATGGAAACAAAGAAGGAAAAGGAATATATTTTTATTCAAATGGAAACAAATATATAGGAGAATGGAAAGATGATAAAATGGATGGAATTGGAATATTTTATTGTAAAGATGGTAAATATGAAGGAGAATGGAAAGAAGATAAAATAGAAGGAAAAGGAATATTTTATTTTAGTAATGGAGATAAATATGATGGAGAATGGAAAGATGATAAATATGAAGGAAAAGGAATATTTTATTATAATGATGGAGATAAATATGATGGAGAATGGAAGAATAATAATAAAGAAGGAAAAGGAGTTTATTATTATAATGATGGAGATAAATATGATGGAGAATGGAAAAATAATAAAATAGAAGGAAAAGGGATTTATTATTGTAATGATGGAAGAAAATATGATGGAGAATGGAAAGATGGTAAAAAAGATGGTAAAGGTATATTTTATTTTAAAAGTGGAGATAAATATGATGGAGAATTAAAAAATGATAAATATGAAGGTAAAGGAATATTATATTATAATGATGGAAGAATTTATGATGGTGAATGGAAAAATAATAAAAAAGATGGAAAAGGTATTTTTGATTATAATGATGGAAATAAATATGATGGTGAATGGAAAAATGATAAAAAAGAAGGAATTGGAATATTTTATTATAATGATGGAAGAAAATATGATGGTGAATGGATTGATAATAAAAAAGAAGGAAAAGGAATTTTTTATTATAAAAATGAAGATAAATATGATGGAGAATGGAAAGATGATAAAAAAGAAGGAAATGGTATTTTTTATTATAATAATGGTGATAAATATGATGGTGAATGGAAAAATAATAAAAAAGAAGGAAATGGTATTTTTTATTATGATAATGGTGATAAATATGATGGTGAATGGAAAAATAATAAAAAAAATGGAAAAGGTATTTTTTATTATCATAATGGAGATAAATATGAGGGTGATTGGAAAAATGATAAAAAAGATGGTAAAGGTATTTTTTATTATAAAAATGGAAAAAAAAATGATGTTATAAATGGGAAATTAGTAAAATAATTAAATTATATATTAAAAGTAAAATTTTGTTTTTGTTTTCTATAGTATTATATATTTTTTTAAATTTAATTCTTTATTTTTAATTTGATGATAAAATAAAAAATATTATAATAATAATGTCATTTTACTCTAATTATATTGAAAATGAATATTTTATTAATAATAAAATTTCTCGTTTACATTATCAACTTAATCCTTCTCATTCTCCTCTTTATAAAATTAATCAATGTAAAGAAATATTTAATACTTATTTTACTTTTTTAAAAAAAGACAATTTAAATAAAAGTGATACTCAAAAAACTAAAAGTATTTTAAATCAAATTAAATATTTATCAGAAAGATTTAATTCTTCAAATGAAGAATTTTACTTTGATAAGGAAGATATTTTTGAAACTAATAGAAATTTTTTTCCTACTTCTTTAAAAGAAAGTAATAATAATACAACAGAAAAAATTTCTACGATAAAATTATTTATTAATCCTAAAAAATTGAAGAAAAATAATTCTTGTGAAGTATTTTTAAATAAAAATCCTATGGAAACAATTAATAAACAAAATATTTATTTATTAAAAAAAAATTTTGATAATAGAACGAATTTAAAAAAAATTGGTTTTGTTCAACCAAAATATTTAAATGCTAAATTTGAAATGGATAAAACTAAATTACCTTTTTTAAAATTAAAGCAATATGAAATGAGAGAATATATCAATTTCAAAAAAAAAGAACATCCTTTCAAATTTAAATAAAATTTATATATTTATTAAAATTTAAAAATAATATAAATATATATATATCAATATAAATAAAATAAAATTGTTTATAAGAATAGAAAAAAAATATTAATTCTTTTTCATAAAAAAAACAAATTAAAAAAAAAAAATGTAAAATTCAAACTTAAAAAAAAAAAAAATAAAAAAATTCCCTCCAAAAAACCCAATATAAATACTTATAAAAACCCAAACTAAAAAAAGAAAACAAAAGAAAAAAAATGGAAAAAGAATCGGACACGGAAATGATATCCCCAGACCATGTGGACTTAACCTCTACTTCAATAGACCATCTCCAAGAATACAACATAAACGCAGCAGATATAAACAAATTAAAATCATCAGGAATATGTACAGCAAAGGGTTTACTAATGGTAACTAGAAAAGAATTATTATCAATAAAAGGAATATCAGATCAGAAAATAGACAAAATGATAGAAGCGGCTCAAAAAATAGAATCACTTGGTTTTTCCTCAGCTTCTTCAATAATGGAGAAAAGAAAGCATATTCGTCGAATTACAACAGGTTCTCAAAATTTAGATAATCTCCTTCAAGGTGGAATAGAATCAATGGCAATAACAGAAGCATTTGGTGAATTTCGTACAGGAAAAACTCAATTATCACATACTTTATGTGTTACTGCACAATTACCAAATGAGAAAGGAGGAGGATATGGTAAAGTTATTTTTATTGATACTGAAAATACTTTTCGTCCAGAAAGAATAAGAGAAATATCTAAAAGATATGATTTAGATGAAAATCAAACTTTAGATAATATACTCGTTGCTAGAGCTTATACTGTTGATCATTTAAATCAATTATTAATGGCTGCTGCTTCTAAAATGTATGAAGATAATTTTTCTTTAATGATTGTTGATTCTATTATGGCTCCTTTTAGAGTTGATTATACTGGAAGAGGTGAATTAAGTGAACGACAACAAGTTTTAGGAAAAACTCTTTCGAGATTATTAAAAATTGCAGAACAATTTAATGTTGCTGTTTTCATGACTAATCAAGTCATGAGTGATCCTGGAGGAAATACTGCTTTCGCTTGTGATCCTAGGAAACCTGTCGGAGGTAATATTGTTGCTCATGCTAGTACTACTAGATTGTATTTTAGGAAAGGAAAAGGAGAACAGAGAGTTTGTAAAATTTATGATTCACCATTGTTACCGGAAAGTGAATGTACTTTTTGTCTTGGAGATGGAGGAATTTGTGATCCTAATGATTAAATTTTAGTCTTTTTTTTTTTTATTTTTATTTTTTTTTTTTTTTATTATTGTAAATATATGCTTTTTTTTTCCATTTTATTATTGTAAAGTTTTTTTAGTTAAAAAAATGTATTTTTGAATTTAAAGTTTTTTATAAATTGTTTTTTTATAATTAATTTACAAAAAAAAAATTAAATATATTTTTTTTTATTAATGATTATTACTTCGGGAACGTAAATGGGAATTACTGTATTTATTATTTTTTTTAATTGATTCTATATCATTTATTTTCATTTTGTAAAATCCACTTGATTTTTGACAAGGAATTACATCAGAATTTTCTCTTTTATTTTCTTTATTTTGTAAAGAATATATATTTTGATTTTTAGGACTTTTATTATTATTACTTTCATTAGTAACATTAATACTCTGAATAAATTGAGGATAAAAAGATGCTAATTTTTTTTGTAAAGAATAATTATAATTTTTAGAGCTAATACTATTTTTATCTAAACTTCTAGAATTTGATTTATGACTAGTTTTATTTTTTTTTTCTTTTTCTATAATATTATTAATCACCTCTTTTTCTTTACTTGAATTATAAGAATGTTTATCATATAAACAATTATTGGGAGTATTTGTTCTAATTCCTTTATTTAAAACTCTATTAATAATATTTTTTTCAATTTTAGAATTTGAAATTATACTAGTATTATTATTTTTATTTGAAATTGTAGAATTATTATTATTATTTGATACCAAACTATTATTTGTGTTTGTTATTGTATATTTTGATTTTGCCTTATTCGTGGGTGGAAATTCTTTCGTATTTTTTGAACTTTCAATTTTATTTGTTTTTGAATGATTATTATTTACTTTTTTCACTAAAAAATTTGAATATATTTTATTTGATTCTTTTCTAAATGAATTTTTTTGAGTATATGGAATAGAATTTTTTGAACTAAAAGATTGATTTGATAATTTATCTTCCTTTGAATAATCATTTTTAGATAAATTTGATTGAGATTCTTTTTTTTCATCTTCATTTTGATTTAATTTTGAAGTATAAGATAAAATTTTTGAAAGAACATTAAAAGTAAAGTTAACATATAAATTTTTACTATTCTGATTTTCATTTTTAATATTATTTAAACTTATATTAAAAGAAGAATTTGTTATTGAAGATTCAGTTATTGAAGTCATATTATATAAATTATATTCTTCATTAAATCTTCTTTGAAATTCATTAAAAATATTATTTTTTAAATTATTTGATAAAGCAATTAATTTCCCTTCATTCATTAAAAAATCAACTAAAGCTTCTGTTTTTATTTTTTCCCAATTTATTATTTGAAATAAATCTAAAGAATTTTTTATTATATGATTATTTTTTCCATTTAACCAATTTAAAATACAAATTAATTTTTGTTCTTCATTTTCATTATTTAAAATATCGTTTTTAAAAATTAAATTTAATGCAGATCTAGGTAAATAACTGATAGAATTTAAGGAATAATACTCTTTAAAATTTTTTAATATTTGATATAAAACTGAAGGAAATATATAATTTCTAGAAAAATATAGTTGTAGAGTTAATTTTTCTTCTCCAGTTTCAGATATAATATTTTTTAAATTTTCTCTGAAATTGTCTAATTTAAATATTAAATATTTATTTTTTGAAGAAGAAAAAATACAATTAAAATACATTTTACTTTTAAATTTAATTTCTTTAATTTCAGAATATGAAATTAAACTTATGATAATATTTTTTTCATTTAAATTTAAATTTGGTTTTTTTTCAATACTATCATCTAAAGTTTCATCTTCATCAATAATTTCCATTGCTAATTTAAAAGAATCATTATGACTATCAAAATAATTAATTAATCTTATTTTTATTCCTTCAATTACTGTATCTTCATTTTCTAAAATATCCTGATTTAAATTATTACTTCTTATATTTAATAATAATGTTGGTTCTAAATTATTTTGAATTGACTCAAATTTAAAAATTGCATTTTTTCTTTCATTTTCAAGTAATTCAAATAAATCATTATTTATATTTCTATTGTACATTATTAATTGAAAAATTAATTTATTTTCTTCTGTGTTTGAAGGACAATAAAAAGATTTAAAATATCTATCAATTATTTCTTCTATTGTTTCAGGAGGTAAACTAAATAATTCTTCTTTTTTTTTTGATATAAAAAAAATTAAATTTTTATTTAAATATAAGAAACATTTTTCTATTAAATTTCTAAAAATTTCTCGGACTTTGTTATTATATAAAAATTCTAAAAATGTTTTTATTAAAATTAAACAATTGTCATTATTTATTAATGGAATTAAATAATTTTGAACTACAATTTCAATAATTTTTATATAATGGAAAAATATACTTATTTCAAATAAATTTTTTAACAATGTAAAATCAATATTTAAATCAATATTTTTTTCCACATTGAATTCATTATTAAATAATTGAATTAATTCAAAAAAAAACGTTAAATTTCCTTTATTAATAAATTTTGGTAATTTGTAGTATTTATCTTTCTGTATAAAAGACCCTTTTATATTATTTAATAAAGGAATTAATATTATTAATAAATTTTCATCTTCTATTGTAATTAGTTCTCCTTCTACTAAGAACTTTACTCTTTTTTTTTCATTTAAATTACTATCCGATGGATAAAAAATATAATTTTTTTGTTTTTCTTCATCATTATTCATATTTAATTTATTTTAAATTAAATATTTTATGAATATAAAGAAATAATACTCATTTAAAAAAAATATTAACATATTTTAAGAAAATTATTTAATTTTAAATTTAATTTTATTTTATTTTTAGCCATAAAAGTTTTAAAATATCAGAATTACATTTATAAATCAAATTTAAAATTCATCTAGAGCTAATCAACTCATCATTTAAAATATTTATTGAACATATATTTAAATTAAATAATTAAAAATTAAAAAAATATTTATGGTTGAATAAATAAATTAAAAAACAATAAATAATTACAATTAAATTTTATTTTAAAATATTTTTAACAGAAAATAAAGATATGACTTTGAATAAAGAAGATAAAATATTTAATCAAATAATAAATGAAATAAAGCCAATAAAACAACAATATAGTACAATTAACAAAGGAATAAGTTCATTTATAAGAAATCAATATTTCAAAAAATTAAAATTGAATATATTAAATAAAAAAATCTCAATTTATGATTTATATGGTTTACCAAAAAATAAAATAGATGAAAAGAAAAAATCCCCTTATTATTTTTATATTGATTTTAAAAAAATAGATTTAATGATAAAAAATTTATCTGAAGTTGATAAATTAAATAATACTAAAATAAGTGAAGAATTAAAAGAAAATAACGATAAAAATGAAAAAATAGAAAAAAATAAAATTCAGAAAAAAATTAAAGGCAAATATAAATTACCCTTAGATATAGTACAAATAACTGCAGATCCAGGAAGATACAATCCTAATTATAATTCAATTTATAAAAAACCTTTTTTTCCTTTTTTCCGAAAATCAAATGAATCCTTTTTTGAAAGATTGAATTATAAGAAAATTAAAAGAAAAAATATAAATTTAAATAAAACTACTTTTTCAAATCCAAATTATGATAAAATTAAAAAAAAATGTTATTTAAATTCAATTTCATCAAAAAATAAATCTAATATATATAAACATATTAATAAAAGTACAGATGATATCAAAAGTAATGAAACTCAAATTAAAAATACAACTAGTCAAAGTATAAAAAAGAATTATAATTTTAATAAAAAAGATTATTTTCAAACTGAAAAATTATTTAATAAGATTAAAAAAGATAATAAAATGATTAAATTCAAAAGGAAAAAATGTTTTTCTTCAATAAATTTTTCTAAAATGATTGGAAGAAAAAATACAACTTTTGTAGATGAAAATTTAAGTCATTATTCTCCTAAATATAATAGTATTTTACCTCATGTTCCTTCTTTTAAAATGGAAAATAAAATTTCTTTTCAAGAGATGAAAAAATATTTAATAAATAAATTGATTAGAAATTATAATTATTCAAACAATTATTTAGTAATGGAATTAAAAAAATAAAAATTTTTTTCCTAAAAATATATTTTTGAATTAAAATATTGTTTTACTAATTCAAAAAAATTTTTAAATAAAAATTTTTGTATTAATTATAGTGAATCAAATATTTAAACTAATAAAAATAAATAATTAATTTAATTGAAATATTATTATTTTATTTCAAATTTTTTTCAAATATTTAGAAAATATATTATTATAAAATATTATTTATTGTTTATTCTCTTAAAAATAAATATAAAATTATAAAAAATTAAACATTTATTTCCATTTAAACTTTTTTAAGAATCATCTTTTCAATAAAAAATTAAAGTATGAAAATATTTTTTTTCTTTTAGTTCAACAATTTATACTGAGATTAATAAATATAAAAAAAAATTTTTTGTTATTTTTTAATTTTTTTTGAGCAACTTAATTAATTATTATATAAATATAATCATAAAACTATTATAATATATTAATAAATTTTTATAAAAATTCAATTAAAAATTATTAAATTATTTAATTTGATAATGTATTGTTATAATTGTGGAAGTGACCAAATAATTTATCAAACAGAAATATCATCTTCTATTTGTTTAGAATGTGGAGTTGTATTAGAAAATGTAAATGAAATATTAAATGAAAATCCATTTTCAGACAATTCAAAAATAGGAAATAATTTTAATTTATTAATTTCAAATCATTTATTAAATTCAGATTCTAAAATAAAAAAATTATTTCAAAAATTAATCTCTTCATTAAATTTACCACAATATTTTTTACCAAATGCAATTAAATATTATAAATGTGCTTCAAATAAAAATTTTACAAAAGGAAGAACTCAAATTTTGATTTGTAGTGTAATTTTATATACTTTATGTAGAATAAATAAAACTCATCATTTATTAATAGATTTTTCAAATATTTCAAAAATAAATATTTATAAATTAGGAATGCATTATTTACAATTTATAAAATTATTTAATATAAAAGTTGATTTAATTGATCCTTCCTTATTTTTGAAAAGATTCATAAATCAATTAAATTTAGGGATAAAAAACCAAAAAAATATTTATGAGTTTTCTTTAAAAATTATTCAATGTATGAAAAAAGATTGGTTAATTGAAGGAAGAAATCCTTTAGGAATATGTGGAGCTTCAATTTATTTAAGTTTATCTATAAATAATTTTAAGCCTGATATTAATTTAATATCTAATATTATTAAGATTAGAAAAGAAACTATTAAAAAGAGAATTAATGAATTTCTAAATAGTAGATTTTCTAAATTTACAAAAGAAGATTTTTTAAATATAAATTTTAATTTATTTGAAGATAATAATCCTCCTTCTTTTATAAAAAATAGATTATTAGATGAAAAAAAAGATAATAATAATTTATTATTAGAAAAAAAAATAAATTCTGAAATTTCTTCTGATAATGATAATATAACTTTAACAAAAAGTGAAAGTTCCCAAAACTTTTTTAATAATGATAATTTATTTTTAGATGCTCAATTGTTTTTAGGAAAAAAACAAAATGGAAATAATTCTGAACCTAATAATAATAAAAAAAATATTATTTCAAATGATGAAGAAAATTTATCTGAATTAAGTGAAAATGAAGATTTTGAATTTATCATTAAAAATGATAATGAATATAAAATTAAAAAAGCTATTTGGGAAGAAAAAAATAAAGATTGGCTAAAGGAGCAAAAAGAAAAAATGAAAATTAATAAAAAAATAAATAATTCAGATAAAGAAAAAATTTCAGAAGATTTAAATATTAGTTATAAAAACCCTAAAGAAGCTATTTTACATAATGACAAATTTTTAAAAATGAGAATAAAAAATAAAGCTTCCTTTGTTGAAGGAATTTTACAAAAAAATATATTTATATAAAAAATAAAAATAAAAAATTATAAATTAAGTTATTTTTGTTTTTCATCAAAAAAAAAATACAATATTTATTTATTTGAATAAAGTAATTATAATCTTATTTTTATTAATTTGAATTTATGTAAAATTATCTTATTGATGAATGTTATACAAAAAAGAAAAATAAATATTGAATGTTGAAAATATTTTATATTTTTTCAAGGAATAAGAAAAAATAAAATAGTAATTTTGAATAATTATTAAATATTCTTTGATAAAAAAAACTTAAAACAAAAAAAATATATTCTTTAAGTGATTTAATAATAAAACCAATTAATATAAATCAAAATTAATATAAATATAATTAATTATTTAAATTATATTCAAAAAAAAAAATTAAAACCAAAAAAAAAAAAAATTAAATAAATAAAAAAATAATTCCATTTAAAAAAACAAAAAAAAAATATCTTTTATTAATAAATACTTTTCCTCATAGGTTTATATTCTCTAAAATCAGTTCTTTGATGATTCATATAATATATTTTTCTAGTTTTTCCATTAATTTCTTTTTCTTCTTCAACTTGTTTAGGTCTTTCATTAGTATCTAACCCAACATTTTTCCAATAATGTTCAGGTCCAGGAGAAGTATCTTGAAATTGTTCTTTACTACTTTTATATTGATCAGTATTAGCATAATCAAAAACTTTTTGAAAAGTAATAGGAAATCTTCCTCTATTTTTAACAGTATTAAAACTTTTAACAACATCAACTAATAAATCATTATCTGAAATATTTTTTCCACTTTTAAAGTTATCCATTTTTTCTTTAAAATTACTATCTCTAGTTTGCATTTGTTCATTAGGTAATTTACTACTAGGTTTAAACATAAATTTCCAACTTGGATCAGATTTCCAAGTTGCAGTTTTTGAAGGAAAAAATAATTTATTTTTATCAATTTCTTCTCCTTCTTTTTTAAATGTATTATAAAAAGGAATTTGTTCTCCAACATATTCAGCATCAGCAACAATAGTAATTCTATCACATCTTGGCCATTGAGGTTTTTCTTTAGTATATCTTTCAATATCTTTTTGAAATTGTGTTTTTCTTTTAGCATTATCTTCATCTAATTTAGTTTTAGCATTTTCAATTCCTTGTTGTTTCCATTCTTGTATTTGCGGTATATTAGCCATTTTTTCTTTTTTTTCTTTTTCATTCTTTAAAAATCTTTCTCTTAAATTAGGATAAGTTTTAGGATCTAAAGGTTTAAAAGTTCCTCTACTTTCTAAATTTTGTCTTCTTTCCTCAGAAATTTTTGGATCATTAAATGATTTTGCCCATTTATAATAATCGTCTAAAAAATTTGGACGTCTTGGAGGAATTTTTTTATCATTTTCTTTATCCTTTGGCCAATCTTCAGGAGGCCAAACTCTCTTGTGTTGATTTAATATTTTTTCTCGTTGTTGATACCATTTTACTTGATGGTAATCATAGTATTTTCGAGGCACTTCATATCCTTCTATTCCCCAATTCTGAGCTGAACCGTGCATACAGGACCACATTTCTTCTGGGGTTATTTTATATGTTACAGTTGTTTGAGGCTCTGGGGTTGTTGAACGGTTGTATATTGGAATTTCGGTTGTCATTTTTTTTTATTTTTTTTTAAAAAGGTTTTTTTATTTTTTATTATTATTTTTTTGAAAGAGGTTTTTTTTTTTTGGTTTTTTTTATTTTTTTAGGATTATTTATTTTATTTTATTTATTTTTTTAAAAATTAAATTTTATATTATATTTAAAAATAAATTTTAATATCATTTTGCTTTTTTTATTCAATAATATGTTCTTCTAAATAAGAACCATGTCCTTTTAAAAGAAAATCAATTGTATTTCCAGTTCCTGTAGTTATTTTATATCTACATTTATAAAGTACATTTTTCTTAGGGCAAAATGTAACATGAATTATTAAAGGTTTATATTTTTTACTTTCAGTAGTTTCAACTTTAGGTAACATAGGACCAAGAGGTAAATTAATAAGCATTTCAGAAGGACCATAAATAATTCCATCAGCAATATCAAAAATAAAAACAGATTCATCATCACTCATTTCTAAATCTTCTTGTTCTTCTTTTGTTATTGTTCCATAACCTAAAACTTTTTTAGGTATATATTTTATATAATTTATTTTCCAATTTGTATCTACTTCTGTATCATCTAATAAATACATATTTTGTACTTTTTTACTTGCACAATTTACATATCCAAAATCAATATAATCTAAACTTTCTACACTTTCATTTCCTGTAAATGATAATAATATTCTTGGTCTTTTTAAATATGCTTTTAAATAATATGTTTCTACTTCTCCATTTTCATATGTTACATTCATTTTTCCATTTTTTTCATTTACTAAAGTCATAGGCCAATTTTTTTCATCATTAACATTAGGAATTAAATATTTAATATCAACTTTTAAATTACTATTAGGAATAATATTATAAGTATTATTTCCTAAAGAAGCTTCAATTGGTTCTGTATTAATAATTTTAAAGGGACCTTCAATATCAATTTTAACAACCATATTAATTTTTTCTTTATTAATTAATATTATTGGTCTTTTTGGTCTAGGATGTCTTCCATAAGAATGAACAGTGAAATTATAAAGATATTTTCCTTCAAAGTTTTTATCTCTATCAACAACTAAATGAGGTTTTAATCCACCTCCAATAACTTTTAAAGCTAATTCATTAAATTTAACAGAATCATCATTTTCAATATAAGGATAAGCAATAAATAAACTTTCTTTCATTCCTTCAGAATCAGTTTTAAAAGTAACAGTAAAATCATAAATTGATTTTGGCATAACAACAGCATGAGTAGGTTCAATAGTAAAATAAGTTTTTTCAGGTGGAAATTCATCAGGAGGAACAGGATTAAAATCTAAAGTAAAATTACCTTGAGTATGTTCTGAGATTTTTAAATTAACAATATCTCTATTTTGTGGTTTAAGAAAACTTTCATAATCATATATTTTCCAATCTAAATTAATTGTATTTGTACCAATATTAATAAATCTAACATTTTTAACAATTTCACCAACATTTCTTAATAAATAACCCATTTTTAATAAAGGAGGATCTAACATATAATTTATTCCAGGTTGAAAAGGAGCTAATTGTATTGGATTACCTTTTATTCTTAAATTTATTGGAAATTCAATTTGATCTAAACCTTTAATTCTTGAAATTAAAGTATCAGAAAAATCACCAACACATTCATTAAATACACTTAATTTTATTGTTATTTCTGCATGAGGAGGTAATTTTCCTCTTTTAGGTTCAATTACAATTGCAACTCCTTTTTTATGTGCTAAATATAATATAGAATCTTCTTCTATTTCTTTTTGTTTTGTAAATTCTAATCCTTTTGGACTTGTAAAATTTATTTTTTCATGATCTGCTGTTAATAAAGGATGATCTATTGTAAATTTTGTATCTTTTTTTGATTTTCGAGACATTCTACTTAATCTTGTTATATTTGTTATTACTTGATCTTTATCTGGTTTTGCCACTTTTTCTTTTGCTGGAGGAAAATTTCTTACTGATAAATTAAAGTTTGTTGGAATTCCACTTAAATTTTTTATTTTAAATGTTATTTCTGTTGGAGTATTTACTTTTAAATTTAACATTGAAATTTCTGTTATTTTATATTTTGTCATTTTTTCGTCTTCATCTTCTTCTTCTTGTAATTTTATTGTTCTATATTTTTTATTTTTTCTTAATCCTGTTTTTGCTAAATTATGTTCTTTACTATCTTCTACTGTTGTTTTTTTTGTACTTTCAAAATTAGATGAATTTAATTTTTGTAAATACTCATAACTTTTTGGAGTATATAAATATGCAATATCTAAACCAATAACTTCACCTTGAACAACAATTCCTAAAGGAATATCCATTTCTTTAATATGACATATAAATAAATCATCTATTGTTGCTAAGAAAAAATATACTATTTTATATTTTATATTTATTTTAGAATGTGGATTTATTACTCCTTCATTTGGCTCAAATTCTGCTGTTAATTTTTCTGCTTCAAATACATTATCCCATTTAAAATGAATTGGTAAATTTGAAGGATTTATTATTGTTACTGTATTTTTTTTATGAATAATTGGCATTGTTAAAAATATTTCTTTTGGTTTAATTATTGTATTTTCTATATATGCTTGAGCTTCCTCACATTGAGCTTTAAAGTTTATGAAATTATTCTCTGTTGAATATTTTGATATTATTTCTATTGTATTATATTTTCCTAAATTTATTGGATAAGGAGATATGAAATATACTTGAATTACTTTTTTTTCATTTGGATGTAATGTTCCATAAGCTGATGAAAATTTCATTTGATAAGAATCACTTTTATTTATATCATATCTATTCATATAATTATTATCATAATCTAATAAACTTTCAATTTTATTTTTATATATTAATTCTGTTATTTCTCCTTCATATTGATCTAAATAATTATTATCTTCAAAAGTATCAAAATTAACTGATTTAAATCTACTTTCTTTTATTAAATAAGTTAATGGAATAGGAGAAGTATTTTCTATTTCAATTTCTTTTGTTTGAATTGTACTAACAGCAAATAAACCAAAATCAATAAATGGAGTATTAATAACTAATTTAGGTCCAATAATATTAGCTTTAATATCAATACAAAAAGATTTTCCATCATCTAAACAAAAAATAATAGAACTTTTAAAAATACCAATTTTATCACTTTTAAATTTAACTTCGAAATTTATTGATTCATTTTGTAATATTTTAATAAATTTATCAATAATTAAAGGTCCTAAAGCATCACCATTAATTTCATTATTAATATCATAATTATCAACCATAATTATTTCTAAATAATTAACATCAGTATGTTCTAAATTAGTTTTATAATCAAATTTACCATAAGAATCATCTTTAATTAAAGTTTGACCTTCAATAACAGGAATTTTATCTTTAAAAATAATATTATCATCAATACAATTTTCTTTATAAATATCTCCAATTTCATTATCTTCAATTCTTTTAGTTAATAATTTCTGATAAATTTTTCTAGCTTTAAATAAGCATTTTCCAGTTTTTGGATTAAAAACTTTAAAAGTATCTAAAACTTCTTGTCCAATATAAACATCACCTAAATCAATAATATTTTTATCACATTCTAAATAAGGAGAAGTTCCCATTCCTCTTAAATTAAAAGAATATAAAGGATAAGAAGGAAAAGCAGAATTAAAACCAGGTAAATAAGGTTCTGCTTTAGAAAAAGTATTTTTTATAGGATTTGAAGGAGCTATAAATTGTTTAATTGCAGGAAAAGGAATATCTTCAATAACTAAATCTAATTTTTGTTCATAAACTATAGAATTTAATGGATTAAATTTTATTGTAAAAGATATTTCTTCATAAGGTTGAAATATTCCATCTTCAGGTTCTATTGAAAAAAAATTATCATCTCCTGCCATTGAAAATTCATTTTGATGATAAAAATCATATATTGACCAATGATATTTTATTGGAACTGAACTTATATTTTTTAAACTTAATATTCTACTATTTGAAGTATAAGGAAATGTATCAGGGAAAAATAATGTATCTAATTTATCTTCTTTTGTTTTAATTACATTTTCATCTTTATGTTTTAAATTTTTATGTAAATCATCTACTTCTTCTTCACCGTAATTTTCTTCATTAAATTTATTTTCATTTTCTATATTACTATCTTCTTGTAATATATTATTTTCTTTATTATTTTTTTCTTCTTCTTCACCATTATTTTCCATAGATAAACCATCTAATTTTGATATAATAATATCAACTTTAATTCCTTCTCCTTTTAAAGTATAATTTAAAACAGCACTTTCACAAAATAAAGTTAATTCTTTTTCAATAACACCTTCTTCAGTAGGAATAAAAGTAACAGAAATATTTTGTGACATTCCTCTATATAAATAAAATTCTTGTGGAAAAATACTAAAAGGAGGAATATTTAATAATTCATTAGGAGCATTATTATTATTTAAAATAAGATTACCATCAGAATCAACAATAGGATTATTTTTATTAGGAAAAAATCTAAAATGAGCATCTCCTCCATTATTTTTACAAGTAAAATGCATTTCAATTCTATCTCCAATAAAACATTTTCCACAATCCATAGGATTAATTAATGTAATTGCAGGTTTATCTCTAATTGCTTTTAAAGGAATTTTAAAAGCCATTTTTTCAGTTATTATTGTAATATCATCTTCAAAATTGTCCATTGAAGTTGCATGAAATAAAACAGGAATTTTAGCATTCATTCCAGGAGCAATTAAAGAAGAATCTCTTTTAGGATATATTATATCTTTTATTGTAAAATTTTCTGTATGTGGAGGAATATATTTAAATGATGTTAATAATTGAGTTTTATTTAATATTTTAACATCTATTTCATATACTGAACCCATTTGATAATCTTTGAAAATTACTATTTTTGGATTTACACTAAATGGATTTTTTGGAGAATCAATTGGAAGAAAATTTGTATCTGTAAATTTTGGAGGTGCTATATTTTCTCTATAACGAGGATTTTTTACAAAATTTAATTTTAAATTCATATTATATAATATTTTTCTATTTTCTTCTTTTTCTTCTTCTGTCATTTTTAATTCTTTTTTCTTTTGAGTTTTTGTTAATCCACGTAATGGATTTATTGATTCACCATATTTTAAACGGTTTAATAAGTTCTTGTTTGTTAATTTTAATGGTCCTGTACGCTTTTTTATTGGATTTAATTGAGGTTCTTGAGTTTTAGAATTTTCGTTTTCTTGTTTTTTAGGATTTTCTGACATTTTTTTCTTTTTTTTTGTTTTTTAATATAAGTTATGGAAAAAAATATTTTTTTTTAGTTTATTTTTTTTTTTCTTCAAAAATATGATTATAATTATTTTTTATTATATTTTTTTTTTAAATATTTTTATTTGATGGAATTTTTATTTTATTTTTATTTATTTAGGTTTTTTCTTTCTCTAAGTTAGTTTTTTGATTTTTTTTGCGACTAAATTTTTTAGTTATAAAGAATAATATTAAACCAAATATAACTGAAAATAAATATTGTGAATAAATTTTATCAAAATAATGAGGAATAAAATTATTAACAAGAATAAAAGCTATAATTTGTAAACTAAAAAATCTTCCCATACCTTGAATTTTATAACCAACCCAAGATAAAAAATAAAAAAAATAAATAATTATCATATAAATAATAAAACTAAAAGCAGCATTTCCAATTAAATTAATTAAATTATTTGAATGTTTATCATTTTCAAAATCTTCTTTAATTTTTTTATAAGCTAATTCAATATCTTTTAATTTTTTTTTTCCTTCTTCACTTTTATCATGTAAATATTTTTTTTTTAAATTCATATAAGATTCTGTAAATTTAGAAAAATCACTCCAAGGAGAAATATGGAAAATATGATAAGGATTTGGTCTATTTTCAATAACAATTTTTTTCTTTTTTTCATTTTTTTTTTCTTCTTCAAAAAAAAATCCAAAATCTTCATCTTCTTCTTTAATAGTTTTTCCAAGAATAGAATTAAAAAAAAACAAAAATAAAAACTCGAATAAAAATTTCATTTTAAATTACCTAAATATATAAATTGATAGATAAAAAAATTAAAAAATAATAAAAAAATAAAAACAAAACTAATGAAAAAATTTTACTATATTAAAAAATGAACCCAATAGAAAATAATCAAATATCACATATAAATTATAAACCCGTAACAGCAACTTCAAATGATATGGCTGGTGGAGATTTAAATGAAATTGTAAAAAAAAACAATGAAAGTAAAGGTTGGTTTAGTTCTCGTTTTTGTTATTATCCTCAAAGTATATATATTAAATTTCCTTATCCTGTTCATTTAAATCAAATTAATTTATGTATGCATGAAAAAATTATTCCTGAAAAAATACAATTCTTTTCCTATTTACCTGATAATAATCATAATTTAAATATTGATAATTATCAAAATTTAAATTATAATAATTTTGGTTTTGTTAAATTAGAAGATAATTTAAAAAATGATTTTAAATGTAGAGAATATAGGAAAATATATGTTAATACTAATGCACTTGTTATTAGATTAGATTTTGAAAAAAATTATTATAATAAATTTAATGTTTATCAACAAGTTGGTTTAATTTCAGCTGAATTTTTAGGTTCCAAAATTAACGGACCTTTAAATGTATATAATGAACAATTATTAAATAATAATAATAATACTAATAATAACAATAATAATAATAATAATAATAACTTTATTAATTTATATGGTGAACTAGAATTAGATCAAATAGCAAAAGATAAAATAAATATATTTAATGAACAATTAAATAAAGCAATGAAAGAAGAAAAATATAGAGAATGTAAACAAATAAAGGATAAAATAGAGCAAGTTAAATTAATTGGACTTGAAATTTCAAAAATAAATAAAGAAAAATTAAATGCTGTTTATATTGAAGATTTTGATTCTGCTCAAGAATGTAAATTAAAAATAGAAAATTTAAGAAATCAAATTAATTTAATTCAATTAAATATTATAGATACAATAAAAGAAGAAAATGAAGAAAATAAAGAAACTAAGAATGAAGAAGAAACTAATCATAATCTTAATTTTAATCAATCTTATGAAAATTCACCTCCACCAAACAAAATTAAACCAAAAATACAATTTACTGAAGAAGATTATAAACCTTATGATGAAATAATTATTCCAACTTTAAGAAAAAAAACAAATGATATGAGTGGTGAATTTAATGAATTAAATGAAAATGAAAATAATGAAAATATTGACAATAATGAAATTGATAAAGATAAATATGATAAATATAGCTTATTAATCCCTTTTATTGAAAAAGAAGGTGTAAATAAATTATTATCTAATCAAATCAATGTTAAAGAAATTGGCTTTGGTTTATTAAAAGATAAATTAAATGATATGTTTAATAGTCAAAATATTAATGATATTCTTAATCTTTTGTTTGATTTAATTATTAATTTTTTAGATGAAAAAAATTATCTTACAATTTTAAATACTTTAGATTTAATTGAAGAGTTAGTTAAACAAATTCAAAATAATAATCAAAAAGTAAATTCAAATAAAAATATCAATTATTTTTTAAAAGACAGATATTTAAATATAATTTTAAAAAAATTAGGTGATTCAAATCCAAAAGTAAGTAATAGGGCATTTGAATTATTTAAATTTTTTTTCACACAACCTATTTATGATTATAATAATTTACTTACTTATTTGATAGGAAGAGATATAAAAATTAATAATACTATAAATTTAAAAGATTCATTAAAAATTATAAAATCAAAATTATCAATCATTCAATATTTATTAGAATTATCAAATCCTTCAATTAAAGATAAATTAAATGTATCTGAAGTTGAAACAGTTAAAAAATATATTTTAATGTATGTTTCACATTCAAAAAGTGAAATAAGAAAATTAAGTAGACTTCTTATTCAAAAATTTATAAATATATTTGGAGAACAAAGTATATTAAAAGATTTAAAAACAATTGAACCTAGAGAATTAAATAAATTAAAAGAAGAAATTCCTCAAATTAAAGATGAGATAGAAAAAATAATTGGTAAAAAAGAAAATAATAAAATTATAAATAATAGTATAAGTAAAATATCAAATATAAATACAAGTAATTCAAATATTAAAAGTAAAAGTCCAGAAAAAAAAGATATTAAAAAAGAGAAAAAAGAAAAGAAAGAAAAGGTAGAAAATTGTATTTTTTGTAATGCTAATTTAAAAGGAATGACATTAGATAAACATATAGAAAAAAAATGTCCATTATATACTAATTGCCCAAAATGTAGAAAAAATATAGAAGTTAAAAGATATACTCATCATTGTTTAGATGAATGTAAATTTAAAAAAGATTTTAAATTATGTGAAAGATGTAAAGAAGCAATTCCAATTAATATATATGATAAACATAAAACTGAAAATAGATGTAATGAAGCTAAAGATATTAAAAATAATAATAGATGTCCTTTATGTCATGAAGATATTCCTCCCACTGATAAAGGGTTTTATCAACATTTAGTAATTGATTGTTGTGATGAACAAAATAGAAAACTTCCTAAAAAAGAAACTGGTGTTTAAATAAATTTTATTTTTTAAATTTTATGAAAATTTTTCTTTTATTTATATTTTTATTATTTACATTCCATTATTATTTGAATTATAAGGAACATCATTAATATTATTTTGGTTATTTGTATTTATTTCATATATATAACCTGCAGAAGAAGTAAAAGGAATATTTGGATACAAATTTTCTTCTCGATTATTTAATTCATTTTGATTTTCCACATTTTTTCTTTTTTCTAAGTCTTCTTTAATTTCTCCATTTTCATTATTATTATTTCCATTTAATCCATTTTCTATATTATTATTTATTGTATTGTTTCTAGAACTATTATTCTCAATTTCTTCATTTGATTTTTTTTCACTAAATAATTTATTTATTTTATCACAAATATCTATTGAAATTAAAATAAATGAAATATTCAAAATAATAACACAAATACAAAAAGTTATAAAAAGAATAGAAAAATTTTTTTCTTGTTTTGAATTGTTTTTCGCATTTTTAATAAAAAAATTCATAATTTCATCATAACAAGAAGTATTAATTATAATATTATCCAAATAAGAATAAGATAAAATTCCCAAAATTAAGTTTCCAATTGAAAAAAATAAAATAATAATATAAA
>JAJJKW010001875.1:0-24827 GCA_023805745.1 Isotricha sp. YL-2021b | reverse complement strand
AACAAAATAATTTATCTTTTTTATAAAAATAAAATTCTAATAAAAAATCATTATATAATTTGAATTTATATCAATAATTTAAGAAAAAAAAGGTTATTTACCCTTTTAAAATATTTAACATTTTTTTTCAAAAAATATTTTATTTTTACAAAATAAATTTCTTAATTAACTATTATTTTATAATTTTTATTAAAAATAACAATAATATAATTTTTCATGGATTATTGATTATTAAGTGTAATAAAAATAATTTCTTTATAATATTTTCATTGTATTAAATACCTAATTTAAGAATAAATCTTTCTAATATCTTTACTAATAATATATTATAATAATTTAAATTATTCTAATAAAACAACTATTTACCCAAAAAAAACTATTTCGATATTTATAAACAATTTAAATGTCTTAATAATTTAAAACTTGATTTTGACTCAATGAAAAAATAAGATAAAAACATTATTCAATTTTATTTAATGATAATAATATTTAAAATATTAATTATGTGTAATAAGAATTAAAAATTGTAATTCATATGAAGAAGAAAAAAGAAAAAGATTTTAAAAGGTATCAATAATAATAAGAATTAGAATAAATTAGGAGTTAATGTAAAATAATGAAAAGATTTGATTGTAATCTATGATAAAAGTAAAAAGGTCAAATTTTATAAATAATATTTATTTTAAATTTATTGAATATTTAAAACTAATTGAACGTTTAAATTTTAAAAATAAAAATAATTATTATTAAAATTATTTTTTTATCAAAAATATTTTATAAAATATTAATTCCACTCATTAAATATTTTAAATGTTTTAATCGTTTCAGAATTTTTCATAAATTTTTTTTTAATTTTTTAGTTTATTTGAAATGGATTCAAATAAAGTTATAGAATTTTCTGAAGCAAAGGAATTAAAAATTAAAAATGAAAAAACAAATAAATTCAAAAATATTCCATTTAAAAATGTTAAAATTGAAGAAAAATCAAATAAATGTGAAAAAATAAAAAACATTTTGAATTATATTAAAAAGAATTGTTTAAATATTTTTCTTATTTTCTTAAATGCAACTGCAATAATATCATATTATTTAAGTTTAGAACCTTGTGGTGATAATGCAACTACATGTACATTAAAAAAAGGATTAAGATTTTATATTAAATTAGGAGTTATTTGTTTAATTTCTGCATTAAGTTTAAGTTTATTATTAACGATTATTATGTTTCTAAAAAAAGGATTATATAATTTAATTTCTATTCCAATCTTTTTATTTTATTTTTTTTATTTTAATGGAACAGATATTGATGAACATGGTTTATATAATTCTTTAGGTTTCATGATTTTTTTCTTTTTAGGTTTTATAGTTTTTAATTATATTTTTTATATAGTATATTATTTATTCAAAAACAAAAAAAAATTGAAAGTAATGATAATTGCAACAATAACAATAGTATTAAGTTTATTTTTTTTATCTCCTAGTTTATCATGTGAAGGATGGAATATGGGATTAAATAATACAAAAATAAATAATAGTAAAGATTATCCTTGTAAAATAAAAACTCCAAATTTATGTTTTATTAAAGCATATGATGGTGTTTTTGATTATTCAAAATATTTTAAACCTTCATGTACTGATAGAAAAGTTAGAGAAAATGAAAGAGGTATTTTTTTAGGACAAATGAGTAATACAAAATTTGTTAATAATGGAAATTATTATTCATTTGGTTATCCAATTACAACTCAAGAAAGATTTTTAGAAAAAAAAAAATTTGTTAAATTAGAATTTTTCAATATGATTAATGAAAATATGATTGTTATGGAATTATTTAATAAAACAAATTATCCAGATGAGTATGAACCTGAATTAATAGTAAATTTTGATAAAGAAGGACATGGAAAATTATCTCAAAAAATAAACTTTAATAAAACTTTATCTGAAGAACGAAAAAAAATATCAGAAAATAAAAAAATAAAATCATTATATAATAATATATTAATAATATATATGGATACAGTATCAAGAGCACATTTTATTAGAAAATTAAAAAAAACATCTGAATTAATAAAGAATTATATTCATTATGAAAGAAATATAACAAAAAAAAAATTATCATCATTTGAATTTTTAAAATATCAAAATTTTCATTGTTATACAGCATGGAATGTATTACCAATGTTTTTTGGAATAGAATATACAAGAAATGAAGAATTATATTCAACAAATTATATAAAATATTTTAAAGAAAGAGGATATGTGACTGGACAAGCAGGAAATATTTGTGCTAGAGAAATTATACAAGAAGAAGAAAAAAGTGAAAATATAGATTTTGATTATTATGATCATGAATCTATTGCTTTAAGTTGTGATCCTAATTATAATGATGCTGGATATTCTTTTAAAACTGGATTAAATTCAATGTTAAAAAGATGTTTATATGGTAAAACTATTAATGAATATCCACTTGAATATGCTAATTTATTTTGGGAAAGTTATAAAGATAATAAAAAATTATTTAGACTTCATTTTTATGATGGTCATGAAGGCTCTATGGAAGTTATTAATTATTTAGATTTACCTTTATATAATTTTTTAAAAAATTTTATTGATAAAGGTTATTCTGATGATACTATTATTTATATTGTTAGTGATCATGGAAATAATATGTTAAATCCTTGGACTATTTTTGCAACTCCTGATCAAAGAATTGAAAGATTTTTAGGAACTTTTTTTTTAATTTTTCCTAATAATGATAAATTATATGAAACTGGTATTTATAATAATTTAATTCAAAATCAACAAAATTTAGTCACTCCTTTTGATATTTATAATTCTTTTATACATATTGCTTATGGAGATATTAATAATATTGATATTAATGGAACTTTTATTTATGAACATAAGGAGTTTCCTTATTCTCCTCATGGAGAATCTTTATTTAATTATATGATAAAAAATGAAAGATATTGTGAAAGTAAAAAATTAAATTTAACTCAGTTTTTTATGGAAAATTCGTGTATGTGTATTAAACATGGAAAAAATCTAAAATAATCAATTATATTTAATTAACTTTTTCAATTATTTATTTTTATTACTAAATATTTGGTATTTTTTTAGAAAATTAAAAAATATATCAAATTAATTTTAAATGAATTTTTATCAATGATTTCAAAATTAATAAAATAAAGTTAAATGTGAAAATATAAGTTTAATATAATATATTTTGAAATAGCTTAGAAAAATTTGTGAAGATATAAAAAAGATATTAAATTATTGTTTTAAATTATTCAAAATAAAAATTGATTATATTGAAAAAGAATACTTTTTTTACATTTGAGTTTTTATATTATATGAATAATTATTTCACTTTGAATTATTATTAAATAAGAAGAAATAATATAATTTATGTTTTTTTTAATAAAATTTGTAAAATAATTGAAATTCAAAAAAATATTTTTTATTAACGTTATCAGAAAAATTTAAATATAATTGAATAGTATTAAGTTCTTTAATTTTAATTTAAAAAAAATAAAAATAAAAGAATGAATAACATTTAAAATTCTTTTTTGATTTTTTTTATTGATTTCCTTATTATTCTGAAATTGAAAATTTACACATTTTATTTTTTAATTTTAATATATAAAATTTATAAATCTATTTTATTTATATTTTTTTATATCAATTATAATAAAAATTTGATTATTATCATGTTTTTTAAAAGTAAAAAAAATAATAAACAAATATGGATAAATCATTAGGAAAAACATTAGAAAAATTAGGAATAGTATTTAATAATTATTTAATAATAAGTATATATGATTCATTACCAGATGAAGAAAAAAATAATTCAAAATTTCTTTCAAAAAAATTTTGTCATTCAAAAGGAGCATTTGGTATTTTAAGATGTACGTGTAATGTAGGTTATTTTGGATATCGTTGTCAATATTTAGGAATTGATTATTGGGGAAAAAAAATTTGGATTTTATTTCAAATTTTTTTTTCAATTTTATTTTTTATTTTTATGTTATTATCAATAATAAAATTAATATCCGCTTTAGGTAATTATAGTTCTTTTATTTCAGGATTGTGTTCTTTATTTACAACACCAAAGAATTTAGTAAATATAAATATAATAATATTATCAACTTCTAAATTTATTTATATGGTTTATGATCCTTATTCTCAATATGATAATGTTTCATATTCATATGATAGAGTAATGAATGAATTATCAATATCATCAATTGCTTCAATATATTTATTATTATTTATAGTATTTGTAGGTTTAAATGCAAATTTAACAAGAGGAAAAGGTTTATTAGGTCAAAAATGTTATTATTTTGTTTATTTTTTTCTTAAAATTATTGTTATTATTGTTTTAATTGGAATTTATCCTACTCAAATTATATTAAGCAGATATTTTGCTATCCATAATTTAATCGATTCTCCTACTTTATCTAATATTTATTCTATTGGAGGAATGGCTTGTATTGTTTTATATATAATTACTTTTTGTATTATTTGCAAAACAAGAAAAAAATTATTTTCTTTTTATCATGTTGATAATTCCAAAAAAAATAAAAAAACATTTGAAATAAAAATTATAAGTAATAATGATGATTCTCAAAATTTTAATAATTCTTCAGTTATTTATTTCAATTCTCATGAAAACAAAAAATATTTGGTCAAAAAAAATGAAAAATTAATTGGAGATTTTTTAGAAAAGATGATAAGAGATAAACAATTAGAAATTGTTGATTATTCAATTGGAAGAAATTTAGAAGAAAATGAAAAGCATAATATTGAAAATGATGATTTAATGTATTTTGAAGAAGAAATGAAAATATTAAATCAATATTCAAATACTTTTAATTATGATCAAGAAAATATTAAATTTGATATTGAAAATGATACAAATTCTATTGATATTTTTACAAAAAAGAAATTTAATAAATCAACAAATAAAAATAAAAAATTGGTTTTTTCGAATTCAAAAAATGAAGATAATAATGAAGATTATGTTTTAAATGAAAATGATATGATTATTGTTCATAATATTTTTATTTATAGTTTTTTATTTATGTTGGTTTCGTTATTATATTTTATTTATTTTTTATTTTCTAAAAATAGTTATATAATTGGAAAGCCATATATTTTATTTTTATCTTTTACTTGTCTACATATTATAGAAATAATGTATATGTTATCTATTTATTCTGTTTTTTTTAAATATTCTACTTCTCAAGAATATAAAAATTTAAGATTCATTGGAGAAATAAAAAAATATTTAAATAAAAAATTTAATGATATTTCTAAAATATTTGTTGTTTTTAAAGAATTTTCAGAATCATCTGTTTCTAATAGATTTAAAGGATTTATTAATTTTTACAAATGAAGGTAAAAATATTTTTTTAAAAATATATTATTAAAATAATTATAAAACATAAATTTATATAATTTATTAAGAAAAAATATTTAATAATATTTTAATTTATCAGAATCAAAAAATTTACATATTTTTTTTATGAATTTAAATATGATTATAAAGGTAATTATAAAAAGATTAAATTTTTTTATAAAATTGAAATTTTATCAATTTATTCTAATCAGAAAAAAATGGAATATTTATTAAGAATTGAAATAAAATACCTTGAATAAATTTTATAATATTTTGTGAATGTTTTCTTTTTTTATAAATTATAAATAAGGAAATAAAATTAAGAAAGAAAATGAATAAAAATTTTTAAAGAAATTCCAAATCTTATATTTCTTAAAATGATTTTATATATTTATCTTTTTCAATTTAGAAATATTAAATAACCATCCTTTTAATAATTATTTTTATTATTTTTATTTTAAAATTATATTGTTTTTTTTTGAATTTTAAATAGGTAAATTTTTTTTATATTTTCAAATTTCAATAACACTCAATAAAATGGATTTTAAAAATAAAAAATAAATGCTCTAAAAAATATTAAAACCTTTATAAGCTTTGAAAAAGTTTGATTTTTCTTTTATTTTGTTTTATTATTTTTTTAAATATACATTTTATCATCAAAATTAATAAAAAAAAGTAAATTAAAATAATTCTTATGTTTTTATATAAATTAAATTAACTTTTAAAACTATATTTTTCAGAGAATAATATATTTACAAAACAATTAAAATATATTATTTACATAATATAATGAATTAAAGAATTTGAAATTTACCGAAAGTATTTGATAAATCATATAATCCTTGTATTGGGGAATAACAAATTTCATATTTTTTATTAAATTTCTTTCTATTTAATAATTTCCAATTATCTTCAAAAAATTTTAAATAATTTACAATATTAGAATAATTGTTAATATTTATAAATGCAAATCCTAATAAATTTCCTGAATTAGTATTAATTGGAATATAAAGATAATTTAAAAATTCTTTTTTAAATAAAAAAGAGGAAATATCTTTAAAATTTAAATCTTTTGGTAAATTTTTAATCATAAAAGAAGTTCTTTTGTCATTTCCATTTAATATATTTTCTTCAATTATTTTTAAAGTGTGTTTTGATTTTGATTTTTTTATTTTATAAATTGATTTAATACTTTCTGATTCAGATTTTAAAAAAAAATTTAAGAAACGAGATTTTGATGGTCTACTAAAATTAGGAAATAAATGTTCAAGTATTTTTAAATAAAAAAACATATTTGAATTCATTTCTGTTTCTAAATCAAAATCTGAAAATAGATCTTCGTTTTTCAAATTATTTAAGTCCATTTTATTTGAAATTCTCATCTTTCAATGTTAAATAGATGAATAAAATCAAATTATAATTTTTTTTAAATTAAATATTATTTAAAGATAAAATTAAAAATATGAAATTAATTTAAATTTAAATAATTCAATAAAGAGATTAATTCGAGAAAAGTAATGTTTAATGAATTAAAATATTTAAATATTTCTATAAATTTTATTTTATTTTTTAAAAGAAACATTAAAAACTTGGAAATATAGCTAATCAATTTTTATTAATTAATAATTTATTTTACTTTCCACATTTTATTTTTTATTCTTTAACTCTCATTTTTTTCTTTTTATTTGAGTCCTTAAAAAAATGAAATCAATTTTATGATGTATTAAAACAAATATAAAAAGATAATTTTAAATGTTTAGGATAATATTAATATATTCGATAAAAATGATAAGAGAGAAAAAGAAGAAAAAATAAGATGATAATGTTTAAATTATCAAAATTCTGTAAAATAATTTAATTTTAAAAATTTTATTATAAATATTAAAAATTCCAAATTTTTATAATATTATCTCCAGAAATTGAAATAAATTGTTTATTATTTAATTTAATGATTTCTTTAATAACACTTTTATGAGGATTATTCATTTGTTTTATTAAATTCAATTCTAATGTTTTTTCATCAAATTGAAAAATATGGATGATTGTTTTTCTCATCTTTAGGTCTTTTAATCTGTCTGAAAAACCCCCACAGACTATAAATTCATTGTTTAATTTTGTAATAACATTATATTTTGATAAATGATTTATATTAATTTTTTTTAATATTTCTTTATTATCAAGATTTATTATCAAAAAAGAAAAATTATCTTCACAACAAACACAAAATATATTTTTGTTTATTAAAGATGCACAATTTTGAGAACATATTAAATTAATGTTTTCAATTGTTTTTTTTTCCCAAAAATTGACTTTCCAAAAAATTATTTTTGAATTTAATCCTAATCCTGAAAAAATTTCTTTTTCATTAATTTCAATTACAGAAGTAATATATTCTCCTTTTGTGTCAAGAGATATTAAATTTTGATATATTTTATCTTTTATTTTTTTCCATATTTTAATTAAATTTCCACTGCCAGAAGAACATAAATCATAATTATATAATTCAATAACTTGTAAAATAATACTCCCTTTTTCATGAGCGTTTAATATTTCTTCTTTAGAAATTATTTTATTTTCTTTAAAAGAATATTTTATTATTATTATATTATTATTGGATGGAAACAAAATAAAATTTTCTATTTTTGTTAAAAAAATAGAATTTATTTTACTTCCTTTATATTTATCTATTGAACTCTTTAAACCGAAACTAATACCATCATAGATATTTATAATCCCTAATAAATTTGCAAAAATGAAATCTTTATTTTGTAAAATATTTATTGAAGTAATTTTATTTTTTGTATTTATTGCTATTTCATTAAATAAAAAATATTCCATTTAATATATAATTTTATTAAAAAATAAAAAAAGTTTATTTAACCTTCACAAATTTTATAAACAATATCTAATTGAAATTAAAACTATTATTCTTTTTTTATAATTTATAAATCCATATAAACATATAAAAATAAATTTGAATATTTTAAAAAGAATAAAAAAAATAAATTTTGAAAATTACTATAATCAAAATGGAACCTATAACCATAATTTAGTATTTTTAATGTAAAAACATTTTTTTAAATAATCAGAATATAATCTTAAAAGATTATTATATTATTCTTAAAAAAGGAGAATAATCTCCTAATGAATTATTTATTTTATCTAATAAATATTTAGAATTTTTAATATTATAAAAACAAAACCATCTAACATTTTATATTCATATATAAAAAAATTACTAAAAATTATCTTTTATATAATCACAAAAGAAAATTTAGATGATTTTATTGAAATATTATTTTTACTTTATTTAATAATTTTTTGAATAATTTCTTCAACATTATCTTTATTTAATTCAAATCCAATAATAACATTATTTTTTTTTTCTTCTTCTCTGTTACTAAAAATTTTTATTTTATTTCCATTTTCTATTTTGGAAATAGAATACTCAACAGGAATTCTGAAAGGAAAAGGAATTATATTATATTTAATTTTATATCCTTTTTTTGAAAGAGGAATTATTAATAAATACTCAAAATCTGCTTTCCTTCTAAATAATACTCAATTTTTACAAAATTCTCCAATTATTGTTAATGTTTTACCATTTGGTTCTCCTTCTGGTTCTTTTATTTTATAATTTATATTATCCATTTTTTATAATTAAAGGTGTTTAATTAAATGATTTATAATTTAGTTGTATAATTAAATTTAAAATCTATTCATTTTCAAAAAATTTGAAAATATTTAAAATTTTATTTTTTTCAAAAATCAATTTTAAGAATTTATTGATATTTCATTATCAAAAATTTTTTTCAAAAAATTTAAAAATACTATAACTCTTTCTCATAACTTTTACTAAATTTGAATCCTTTAAAAGGTATTCCAGGCAATTCTTTACGTTTTATAACAATTTGAGGAAGTAAAATAGTAATTTTAGCTCGAAAAACTTTGATTTTAACTTTAATAAAATAAATATAAGGATAATTCATATAAGCACAATAACTAAATTGAAAAGCATTTAAATGGACAAAAAAAGAAAGTGCAACAGAACTTTTTTTAAAATTATAATTAGCATAAAGTTCAATATTTCCACTTCCAAGAAGACCTTGAATTTGAGCACCAAATTCAATTATACCTATTCCAATTCCTGCTTTTGCTCTTATTGATGCAGATGCTCCTGCTCCTCCTCCAAAATATAATTTTGGAATTTGAGCAAAAATTTTTACTCCATATTCATATTCAAATATCAAATCTACGGCAAATCTAAATGGAATAAATAATATTGGAATTACTATATTTACTAAATTCATTCTCATTGCAGGAACATTTTTATATAATTTTAAAGGTTTTAGTATATTTAATATTTTATTACATAATACTGTTATTGCTGTGTCAAATGTTTTTTCTAATAAATTTTTTAATACTTTTGTATTAAATTGTTGAGGGAATGTTTTTATTGTTGTTATTACTTTGTCATATATACCTTGTATTCTTTCTTTATGTTTTTGATATAATCCTATTATTTCATTTACATCTTTTAATATATTATTTTTTAACTCTTGTATTTGGTTTTCATCTGTTATAAAATTTTTAACTTCATTAATTAATAAATCTATAGGATCTTTTATATGTTTTATTCCGTATTCAATAGATTCTTTAAAATTAGAAAAATCTCCAATTAAATATAAATATTCTTTAATTGTTTTCAATAAATCTGTAAAAGATAAAATCTGATTTTTAATATCATTTAAAGGTTTTGTTATAAAACTAAAATTTAAAATTGAAGTTCTTCTTAATTTTGTTTTTATTCTTGCTTTTTCTCTAAATCTTTCTAATCTTCTTAATCTTTTTCCAAATAAAAGATTATCTATTTTTTCAGAAGTATTTTCATCCCCTTCTTTAATTCCTTTAATTATTTCTATAATTTTAGAAAATAAATCATCTTGACTATCTTTAATAAATACATCTTTAACTTTATTGAATATTTTTTCAATAATATTATAAAAAGTTTCTCTAATTGTATAAACAATTGAATCAAATAAATTTTCTAATTGATCTTCAACTTTTGAAATTTTTTTTTCAAGATTTTCTGTATCTAACTTTTCTTTTACCATTGGTGCAAATTTTGTTAATTTTTCTATTACATCTGAAATTGTATTTATTGTATTTTGTGTTAATTCATTATAAACAGTTAAAACTTTATCAATTAAAGGTTGAATATTATCTTTTAAAAAGTTTTCAAAATATTCTTTAATTTGTTCTACTTTAAAAAATATAGTTCCAATAAAACCATTTGATTCTTCCTTGAATCCTGATAAAACAGTTGAAATATCATCATATATTGAATCTAATGGAATTTTTATTTTATTTAAAAATATATCTTCTATTGCTTTTCTTTTCGTTTCTTTCATATTCTTTTTAAAATCATTTAAGAAATTTTCAACATTACTTTTAAATTTGGAAATAAAAGGACCAATATTATTATTTTCTAAAATATTAATTGATATTTTTTTTAAATTATTTGTCTGTTTGTAATTAAAAATACTTTTAAAAGCATCAAGAATATTTTCATTAAAATTATCTTTTATAATTTGACTTGATGTAATAATTTCAATATAATAATCTATTAAATTACTTCCAATATCATTTATTATATTATCAAATTCAATTTTAATAATATTATCATAAAAATAATTTATATTACTTTCAACATAATTATAAACATTTTCAAAAACTTCTAAAAGAGCAAGATATGTAATTTCAGAAATATCATTTAAAGGATTAATTAAATTTTTCATATAAGAAAAAATATTTTCAACTTTTTCATTAATAAAATTAAATGTTTGTGTTAAATTATTTTGAATAATAGTTTGAATTTGAGTATCAATAAAAGTTTTTCCATATTTATAAGTGAAATTTGTTAAAGTTTCTTTAAAATATAATTCAATTTTTTTCTCAAAAAATAATGTTATATTTATCATATAATCATCCATTTTTTGACTACAAATTCTTTGAAGAAGATCAAAACTTTCGTCAAAGTTAAATTCAGAGATTATTTCTTTTAAATTTATTTTAACATGGAAAAAATCTTTATCAAATTGAGTAATATTTTTTAAAATATTTTGAGTAATGTTTTCGTTTGAAAAAATTAAAGTAAATTGAGATGATAATATATCAGAAAAAGAAATAATTTCATTAAAAATATCTTCACTAAAATCATCAATAGATAAATCAAAATTATCTTCATTCTCATCTAATTTTCTTTTATTGATTATATTTTTTTTTTCATTATCAAAAATATTTTTTTCAGTTATTTTTTTCCTTTTTTCAAATTGAGTATTTTTTTTTGAAATATTATTATTTTTTTTAGTATTATTTAATTTTTTATTTTCAACTAAGATGTTTTTAATTTCATTTATTTTTCTATTTTCAACAATATTATTTTTAATTGTATTTATTTGTTTAATTACATCTTCAAATTTATTTTCTTCAGTAAAATTAATATTTTTTAATCTTCTAAAATCATAATTACTATTTAATTCTTCTTCTTCTTCTTCTTCTTCTTCTGTATCATTACATTTAGGACATAATTCTTCATCAAAAGTATAATTAGTTTCAGTACAATTATTACAAAATTCTATAAGATATTTTTCATCTTGTTCATCTTCTAATCTATCTTTTTCTTCATCAAAACCATATTCTTCCATTTCAATTTCTGGAGTATCAATTTTTATAGGGTCAAAATTTAATGTTTTATTTTTATTTTGTTCTTCTTCTTCTTTTTCTTTTTCTTCTTCTTCTTCTTCTTCTTCTTCTAGATTATTTATTATTTCTTCTTTTGGTTCTCCAATAATTTTTGAAGATTTTTCTCTTATTTGTTCTAATAACCAAAAATATTCTTCATCTAATATTGTATTTAATTGTTCTTCTTTTTCAATTAAAAACAATTTTATTCCTGAAATATCAATTTTTAAATTTTTTACTCCTCTAAAATATTTTGTATAATTAAAAAATATTCCATTAGAATAATCAAATATTTTTGGCCATAAAGATTCCATTATTATGCTTTTTATATCTAATTCTTTATTAAATAATAAAACTTTTCCTGTTTTTTCAGAAATCTCTTTTAAAATTTCTCCTAATTTATTTGTATCTTCTTTCATAATTATTTGGGTTTGGTTTATTAATCTATGAATAACACTTAAATCAATCTTATATTTACTATTATTATTTATTAAATTTCTAATTGGATTTAATAAATTATTTTTTATTTTGAAATATGAAATATTCATATTAGTTTCATTAAAAATATATTGTTGAAAATTTGATTTTGATATGATTAATTCTTTTTGTTTATTAAAAAAGTTATGAATTTTTTTTTCAAAGTCATTTAAAGAAATTTCAATAGATTCATTTTGCCATTTTGTTACATTAAAACCATTTTCAATGAAATTATTTAAAGTTGACATCATAGAATCTAAATTTATTATATTTTGATTAAATAAACTTTGAATATCCATTATTACTTGATCTATTAAAACTTGAATTTCATTTAATAATGTTGGTTGAACTTTTTCTAAATAATTTTTAGTTTCATCTACTAAATTATTCAAATTATATGACGCAAATTCTTTAAATAAAGATATATAATCTTCTTTTTTAAAATTTTTTAATATATTGTTTTCTGAAATAGAATCTGAAAATTTCTTAATATAATTTAATGCATATTTGCTTTGATAAATTTTTGTTAATATAGAATTTTTTTTAACCACATCTTTTATTGTTTTTTCAATATATTGTGAAATATCGTTTTTTATATAATTAAATGGAATATTGAAAGTATCTAAAAGATTTTTATTCTGAGCTTCAATTAAAGATTTAATATCAAATATATTATCTTCCTTTTTATTTAGAATTTTTGCTAAATTTGAATTTGAAGAAATAATATTTAATTTATTTGTTAAAATTGATTTCAAGTAATTTGGAATTTCATTAATAATTCTCTTTCTTTCAATATTAATCTCTTCATAATCAAAAGATGGAATTTTTCCTAATAAATTATTAAGATTTTCTTCTATTATATCAGAAAATTTATTAAATAAAAATTGTATTTCTGTATTAATTTGAGAATTTAAAGTATCATGTATATTTTCAGAAAATTTTTCACCTATTTTTCCTAATTTTTGTTCCATTTCTTCAAATTTATTTATAATTTCATTTGGTTTTTCTAGATATTTTAAAAAATTATTTCTAAAATTGTTTTTATAGAATTCAGTGTTAAATTTTTCATTAATAGAAGATATACTAGAATAATATTTTTTGATTTTATTTTCTATATTTGTTGTTAAATAATTATATATTTTATTTAATGAGTCTTTTCCAATAATTAAATTAGATAAATCGTTCATTTTTTCTTTGTATAAATCAATTACTTTTTGGAAATTTATCGTATTTTTATACTTTTCAATGATGAATTGTTTAGTTTCTTTAATTCTATTATCTATATTTTCAATGATTTTTTCATATTCAATAATTGTTGGTAAATATTTATTCATAAAAGCTTGATATATTAATTTTGTAGAATTATCATAAGTATTATTTGGAATTGAAGTTATAATATTTTTATATCCATCTCTACCATTAACATTATAACCTTTTATTTTCCATTTTCCCTTAAATTTTCTCTTTAATCCTTTTTGCTTGACTTTCCAACAAAAATCTTGATCACAATTATCAATACTAAATTTTGAATAAAACTCATATATTTTATGTGCTTTTTCAAATAATTCCATTGACGTATTTGTAAAATTAAATATATAATTTGTTTCAATATCTATGAATACTTTATTTTCAAATATTTCATTACTAATATATTTGTGAATTAAATCTTTTACAGATTGTAAATAATCAATATAACCAGAAATGAAATATAAATGTTCATCATTACTATAATCTTTTAAATTAACTTTTTTAAAAATTTTTGATTCTAAAATATTAATAATGGAATTATAAATATCAAAATATTCATTTCTCATCATATTTACAAATTCTCCAGTAACAAAATTTTTAAAAAGATCATTTTTTTCATTAAAGGTCTGAAATATTTGGTCAACTACTCCTCCTCTAATTTTATTTGAATGATCAGAAGTATAAGCTTTTTTAACATTATTTAAGTAATTCATCAATAAATTATAATTTTTATTATTAATATTGAACATAGTTTGAATTGCAGAATTTAATAAATTATAATAATTATCAACTAATGTTTGTAAATCTTGAGGTAAAACAATTTCAATTAAATGAAAGCCAATATCACCTAATTTTAACCTATATTTTTCTGATAAATCTATTTTAACATCTTCTAAAATTTTTCTTGTTTCTTTAATTTCATTTTTTATATTTAAAATTATATTATCTGAAAATAATTTTAATTCATTTGTTGTATTTAAAATTAAATCTTCATTTAATTTATAAATTAAAAGATAATCTTGATAACTAGAAAATAAATCATAAAATTTACTATTTGCCATTAATAAAATATTATTTTCTAATGAATCAATAATATCAAGATGAGAAGAATATAAATCCATTAATTCAATGCTTTCAATTTTAGATTTTATTTCTTTGATCAAATTGTTACTTTTTCCAGTAAAATAACTTATATTTTTTTCTAGATTCATAGTTAATTGTTTCCCATATTTATTCATATCTTGAAGATAATTATCATTAATTTGATTTTTGATTATATTAACTTGATTATCAATTTCTCCTACAATAGAACTTATTCCATTTTTAATATTTAATCTTTCAGTAAAAGAAATACCTTGTTTTAATATAGGAGAAATCATTAAACTATTAATTATAGATTCTAATTTAAATAAACCATTTCCAATTATATTTTCTTGAACAGACAATAATTCATCTAAAGCATTATTAATTCCATTTTTTATATTAGAAAAAATATTTCTTTCATATTTTCCTAAAAATTCAACTGGTTTTTGTAATTGATCATAAATATCATACATTAAAGGTAAATCAAAAGTTTTCATATTTTCTATTAAATCTGTAATCTTTTTTATAAAATTAAATCCAGAATCTTGAATATTTGTTGCAATGTTCTTTGCATTATTTATTAAATCCAAATATTGTTTTTGAATACTTTTTAACATATCATTTATTACTTTAAAATTACCTTTTGTTAAATTATGACTTATCTTCTTAAATTCTTCTATTTTTTCAAATAAAATACTTTTAATTCCATTAAAAATATTTTTTGCTTTTTCAATAAAAACTTGTGTTATTTCTTTTATTGGGCCATTATATAATTTACTAATATCAAAAACAGACTTTAAAAAACTAGATAAAGAACTTAATTTTTCTTTAATCTCATTAACCCAATTATTTTTAATTTTAACTCTAATAAATTCATATTGTTCAATTAATTTTTTTGAAATATCATTTATAGAATTTATATATTTAAATATTAATGAACCAATATTTGATTCATATGTCCTATTATATAAAGGAATTTCTGAGTCTAAAATATTAAATATTGCTTCAATTCTAATATTATTATTTGTTGGAAAACATTTAACCAAAGTAGTTAATGATAATTTAACTCCATATAAATTTATTTTAAAAATATTATATGAAAATTCAAAATCCTTTGTAAATTTAGAAAATTCTTTATTTTCATTTTTTTCTTTCAATTCTCTTCTCACATTTTCATATTCTTTTAATGAAACATTATATTTTTTAAGGAATCTTAAAGTTGTATTTTTTTCTAAAGTATAATCTTGACTATAAATAACTTTTTCATTTAAATAATGTATAATATCATTAATACTATCATTCGTAATAGATAAAACTAAAGTAATATTAGAAGATTCATTAATAAACATTTTTTTAATATTATTTGGAATAACATTAGATTTATCATCTTTAAAAGGATTATTTTCATAATTATCATTATCTATTTGATCATCATTATTAGAATATAAAAATGATTCTCCAAAAGTAGAAATTTCTTTTAAAGTTTCTAAATCATTATCAACTGTATTATTAGATATTGTATTCATTTCATAATCTTTTAAAGGAATTCCTAACATATGTGGTTTTTCATTTCCTTCTTTTTGAAATTTAATTTCTTTTTCATTTTCATTTTCTTCATTTAATAATCTTAAATTTGAACTTACAGAAATATCAGGAATAATATCATATAAAGAACCATTTAATATTTGTATCATTGAATCTTCCAAATTTTCTGCAAAAGATGAATCAATAATTTTTCCGTTTTCATAAAATGAAAAATTCATAATTGGAACATTTGTATTTTCTATGAAATTATTTGTTATATCTTTAAATTCATCATTAATAATATATGATTCATTTATATTCGGAATATATTTACTGAAATTAGAATTTTTAAATTCTTCAAAATCATTTAATTCAATATCAATAGTTTCTCCATTTTCAGATGATAAATTAATATTATCTTCATTATTATCATTTGAATTTTCAAATTCTTCTAAAATATTTATTCCTCCTGAAGGATAAGTAATATTTCCTTCTTGAATTGTATTATTTAATATTAAAATATTTGCTAAAAAAATTGATTGATCAGCTTCCTGATTTATGACATCATATATATGAAATAAAAGATATGAAATTATTGTTATTTTATTTGTAGTATTTGTATCATCAATTTCCATTATTGAAGTTACATTTTTTATCTTTTTATATACTAATGTTTCATTTTTATAATGTCTTATTTTGACTATATTCTTTGATTTTGTTGAAATTGATTCTGTTGTAGATGTAAATGAATTTATTTCATTTGAAGATGAATTTATATTTATAATTTGAGTAGTATTTTCTTTATCTTTAGTTTTTATATTTAAATCAGAATTCCTTTTATAAGCATTTAGAAAGAAAAGTAATGAAATTATTGAAACAACAATTAAAAAAATCAAAATTATATACCAGATACTTTTAAATATGAATTTTGGTTTTTTTGATTGATTTGGACTTGTTTTTTTTTCCGATTGATTTTTATTGTTTTGACAATCCTTTAATTCATTATTTTTATTGTCCATTTTTATGGATTTATAATAGTTCTTTTATAAGTCAAAAAGTCTATTTTTCATTTTTTTTTAAATTTCAGTCTGTTTTCAAATAATTTTTTTCAAAATATGAAAATGAAGAATTTTAATTTTTATTTAGTGATAATTTATAAATTTTGATAAATTGATTAGTTTTATTGAGCAAAAAGTAAAATATTTTTCCATTTGCTTTACAGTATTGGTGATGAATAAGAATTAAAAAATAAATTTTATGACTATTTTTTCAAAATATAATAATTCATCAAGAAAAACATTTTTTTTTTCTATTTGATTTCCTTTTATCGATGAGATTTTAAATTATTTTAGGAAAAAAGATTAAAAGTTCTCTTCAGAAATATATATAAAGTTTACTTTAAAATCTCTTTTAAATGTTATTGAAGATTTAAACTGGATTGAAAAAAATCAAAAAAGAATAAATTAATATATTAAAAAATTTATTTTCTAAATAAAAATTAGATAAAATAAAAAAAGGTGAATTAAAAAAATAATATATTGTTTTAAATCATAATTAAATAATATCAATTTTAAATATTATTTTTTATCTGTTTAAAAACATTTACAATACATGAGATTCAATTAATTTAATCATAATTATTTATTTTGAATATGATAATTGAAATATTTATTTAATTAAAATAAAAAAAGTTTTTAACGTTTTTGATGAATTGATATTCAATTATTATTTCATAATATATTATTTTTTATTTTTTTCTTTACTTTTAGATTTAGAGCCAGAAAAGATTCTCATGATTTTTGCAGAAATGGAATTTTTCAAAGAAATTTTTCCAACAACTTTATTTTGATTAGGAGATTTACTTTTTTCTTTAAAATTTTTTTTAGGAATTGCAATAACATTTAATTTCTTAATATTATTAATACTATCATTATTATTTTGTTTTTCTTTTTCAGAAATATCTTCTTTCATTCCATTACTTTTTTCATAACAATTTTTTTTTTCAAAATCATCATCATTATCATCAATAATTTCTTTTTCATATTCATTTTCTTTTTTTTTAATCATTTCAATAACAGAAATTAAATCAATATTATCTTTATCTTCTCCTTTATAAGTATAACCAATATATTCGGCATCTTTTCTTTTATTATTAATAGGATAAAAATTATCATTACTTTCAAATTTTTCAAAATATTTTAGATCATAATCACAACTTAAATTAGGAATAAAAGGAGGTTGCATTTCTTTAATTTTTTTCCAATTAATTCCTTTAAAAAAAGGATGAGATTTAATTTCTTCACTTCCATTTTTTCCTAATCGAAAAGAAGAATCAGTAATTAATTTTAATAATAAATCTTTAGCATCTTTACTAATTTTAATATTATTTGGAAATTGTAAATATTTTTGATAATGAATAACTTTATAACAAACTTCATTAGTATGTTTAGAACAAAAAGGAGCATAACCAAAAAGCATTTCATAAAAAATTATTCCTAAACTCCACCAATCAATTTCTTTTCCATAACCATTTTTATTTAATACTTCAGGAGCAACATAATAAGCAGTTCCAACACAAGAAAAATTTCTATTATGTTTATTTCCTTTATAATTTATTATATCTTCTGTAAAAATATTATCTGCTATTTTTGCTAAACCAAAATCACTTAATTTTATATGACCAAATTTATCTATTAATATATTATCTGGTTTTATATCTCTATGAATACAATTTAAATTATGTATTGATTCTATTGCTAATATCATTTCACTAATATAAAATTTAGCTTCTTCTTCAGTTAAAATATCTTTTTTTATTAATAAACTCATTAAATCTCCTCCAGGTAAAAATTCCATTATTAAATATAAATAATCTCCTTCTTGAAAAGAATATTTTAATTCTACAATCCAATCTGATTTTATTTTACTTAAAAAATCTTGTTCATCTCTTGTATGTTTTATTTGATTTTTTTTAATTAAAACTGATTTTTTTATTTTTTTTATTGCTACTATTTCTTTTGTTTTTTTATTTCTACATACATGAACTTCACCAAATGCACCACGACCAATAATTGCTATTGATTCATAATCATATATTGTTAATTTTTCTCTTATTTTTTGTAAACGATTTTTCTCTTTTTTTTCTATTTCATTTAATATTTCTTCTTTTTTCTCTTTTGGAAGATTTGAATTATTTAATTTCTCTTTTATTACTTCATTTTGGGTTTTCCTTAATTTTATTAAATTATATTTTCTTTCTATATATTTTTTAGCCAATATTACTTTTTCATATGTTAGTTGATTTATTCTTTTTTTTTCTAATAAAACATCTAAAGGTAAAATTTGATAAGAAGATATTTCAGAAAAATCATTTAAAGATGTCATTTTTATTATTATTTTTATAGATAAAAAAATTGATTTATTTTATTAATTTTTATATTATTTTCCAATTTTTATTCTTTTTTTTCTTTGTTATTCTTGTGTTTTTTTCATTCAGATAATTGAAAAATAATCATTATTTTTTTTGTAGCAAAAAAAAATTAAGTTAAATTAATATTTTTTATAATAAAGTAAATCTTGAAAATTATATATAATAAACAATTTGTTTAAAATTTAAATTCTTAATAAATATTATAATAATATACATTTATTTCTAACTAAAGAAATAATCTAAAATGTTTCTTTAAAAATTATATTTATAATTAAATTAATTGAACCAGATAAAATTAAGGAATGATTAAATAAACTATTTAAGTATTTCTTATTCTTTTATTGTCTAAATGATATTAATATTTAAAAAAAATATTATAATATATTTATATAATTTAGATATATAGTTTATATTATTTAAAAAGTTTATATCTTTTAACTTTTAAATATTCTTTTTCTTCTTCTTTTTATCCAAAATAATATAATAATCAAAAAAAGATTGAATATACTCAATAATGGATAGAATTAAATTTCTATTTTATAAATTTGTTTTTTAAATTAGAATCAATAAAATGTATTTTTAATAAATGATGAAAAATGTTTTAATTTGAAATTGAATTTTTTTATATGAAATCTGCAAAGAGAATATCGCCTTTTTTAATTTTAAATTGGAATATAATGTTTGTTCTGTGAGAGACTATTATTCAATTTTATCTTATTACTTTTAATTAATAATTCTTAATCTCTTTTCAAATAATAAAATATAATAATTTTATAAATTCTGAATATTTCTGGAAGTATTAATCTAATATTTAATTTTTAAGGATTTAATGATAATAATTTTTATTGTTTTATTATTTTATGAAATTTTTCTTTTTTATTTAATTTTTTAGAAATGAATTCATTTATAATAATTAATTTATCATAATTGTTTTAATAATTTTTCTATTTTTTTTATTGAAAAAAATATTTTACTCATAATATAAATAAATTCATTAATTTGATAAAAATAATTTTTTTAATTTCAAAATATTTTTTTATTTATTTTTTATAATTATTTTCTTTTCCCTCAAAATCAAGAATAATACATTATAATTATTATATATTTAAAACAAAAACAAAAATAATTCTTAATTTTTAATTTTTTTCAATTCAGAACAAAAAAAATATAAATCAAATAAATTTTCTTCATTAATTATTTGTTGATAATAATCTTTTAAAATTTTAATATATTGAGCTTTTTTGTTTTTAGAATAAAAAAATTGATTCCATATAGACGAAAAAAAACTAATTCTTTTTTCATTTTTATTAAAAAAAGATAATAGAAAATCATTGTAATTCTCATTGTTATTCAAGTAATTCATATTAATTGGAAGAGAATATTTTTTTTGTTTATTTTGAGTTTCATTTATTTTTAAATTTCTTGAAAATTTACTTATCAATATACTATTACTATCATTTTGCATTTTTTTATGAACTTCTAAAAAATCTAGTCTATTAGGCCAATCATATATTTTATGAATTTTATTGATATTTAAATTATTAATTCTTTTAATTAACATTTTTTCTACATCACGCATTATTTGATATTTAGAAAATAAATAATTTATAAGTTTAGCTATTGCAATAATAGTATTTAATAATCCACCAAGATCAGTCATTAAATTAAATAAATTTCTATAATTTCTTTCATAAATATAAACTTTATTTTGCATCCAAAAAATATAAGAAGTATAAATAGGAAATGGTGTTTCTAAATTTTTTATATCATTTTGTTCATAATAAAACGAATAATCAGTATGGAATTTATTATTATAAATTAAACTATTAAAACTTTTTACTTTTAAAGGTTGAAAATTTAAATTACTTACAGAAAAAGTATTTAATAAATCATTACTTATACTTAAAGAAAATGATATTTGTAATAATTTATGTGTAATAGGATTTTTATAATTATTAACATCAACTTCTTGATTTAATAAATTAATATGAGCAGTGATGATTTTCTGATTGATAATATTATCAATGTAACTTTGAGATTTACATTTATTATAATTATAAAAAGTATCATTTTCACAACTTTTAATTATAATTTGATAAGGATTATAATCAGAATGAGAAACTCCTTTTTTTAGAATAGGAAAAGGAAAATTTTCATTATTTATTGAAATAAATTTATCACTTGTTTTATTATAATATCCAATCATACAAAATCCTTCATTTAAAGGTTTTTCTTTAATTAAATTTTCAATATTATTTAATTTATAATTATTAGAATTTTCAGGACATTTACCATAAATATAATGTGAAAATGATAATCTAGATCCTAAATTAAAAGCCAAATTTAGTAATGATTCATCATAACCATTGATTCCAATTATTTCAATTGTATTTTCTATATTTTCATTATCTGGAAAATTATTAAAAGTAAAAAAATGAAATATCGATGATTCATTAAGTGGAAAATCACCAACATCATCAACATATTTTGTATAACAAAAAGAAGTTGGATTAAAATGATGTATTATATCAAGAAATAAATATATAGTATAAAATATTATTATTAAACATGTTATTAAAGAAAGAATAATTGAAAAAATTGAAGTATGTTGTTTTAAATGTTGATAATGAAGTGTTAAAGGGTAGGAAAGAAAATCTATATGCTTTAAAAACATTTTATTAACAATTATTATTTAATCCTTATATTTTATTTTTATATTTTATAAAATTATTTAATGATTTTTATTTTAGATTAATAATCAACAAATAAAATCAATAAATTCTAAATTTTATTATCTAACTATTTATTTAAATAAACTAATATCAACATTTTAATTTATTAAATTTTAATATTTAAAGGTTCTCAAGTCGAAGATTATTTCTTCAATCAAATAATTTTTAATATTAAACCATTATTCCAAACATCAAAATTGAGAGTATCCATTAATTATTAATAATAATTATATTTGAATATTAAAATAGTTATTTTTCAGTTTTCTAAACAAACTTTTTAATTTATAAATCATAATATTTTTATAATAATTTCAAAAATTTACAATTAAAATTTACTTTTTAAACAGAAAAAAAATTCTGTTATAATAACAAATTAATAAAACTCATTTTTAACAATTCATAGTTTAAAATTGTTACATAATTAATACTCATTGGAATATAACAATAAATAAAAAAACTTTAAAAAAATAAATATATATTCTTTATAATATATATAAAATAAATTATAATTAAAAATCAGCAGCTTTAATTAATTCACAATTATCATTACATAAAAGATTATCTTTAAATAAATAATCACCTTTTCTTTCTTTAAAAGCATGTTGATCCCATCTAATATTTTCTAAAGCTTTTTCAACTCCAATTTCTAAAATACTTTGAGAAGCTTTTTCTTCTCCATCACCTTTATCTAAAAATCTCATATATTCATCTAAAATTAAATAAGATGATTTCATATTATCATTTGATTCAGGAATAAAACATTTTAAATTTTTATTTTTATTACAAAATAATTCAAAATCTTCATTTGAAATTTGAAATTTTCTAACATCTCTTAATTTTTTTTCATCTTCATTTTCACCTTTAACTAATAATACTTGAAAACATTTCCATCTAAAAGGATTTAATTTTATAATATTTTCATTCATATCTTCTTTATAATTTAAATTACAAACAACAGTGTTTAATTTAAATTTAATATTATATTTATTACATAAATTTGATATTTCAAATAATTTTTGAACATTTTTTCCAGTTCCTCTTCCAATTTTTTTATTTGTTTCTTCATTAAAAGAATCACATGATACTCCTAAAACATCAATATATTTATTATATGTTTTTATAAAATTTTCTGTTACTAAAGTTCCATTTGTTATTATTGATAATTTTTCTATTTTTAATTCTTCTTTACAATATTTTATTAATTCTCCTAAAAATGGTTTATAAAGAAAAGGTTCTCCTCCTGCAAAATTTATTTTTTTCATTCCTGAATTTTTTAAAAGTTTTAAACCACGTTTTGCTTCTTCAATTGATAAAATATAACTTGTTTTTGATGTATGAAAACAAAATCCACATTTTAAATTACATTTACGTGTAAAATGATAATTTACTGAAATTGGAATTTTTTTATTTTCATTCATTTTTTATTTATTATAAAGAAGAATTTTAAATATATAGGAATTTATTATTATTTATTTCTACTTTTTAATTATTTATATTTTTTTATTAATAATTAGATAATAAATTAAATATTCATATTTTATATCAAAGTATTTTTAAAAACATTGTTTTACTACTTTATTCTTTTAGTTTGAATCCAAAAATTATTTTACTTAATTTACGTTTTTTATCATTTAATATTAATTTATTTTCAAAAATCTAATGATTAAAATGTTTTCAATATGTTTATTTTAAATTAAGATTATTTAATAATTTTTTGATGAAATTTAATATTTCTTTTATTGTTTAATTCTTTTTTCAATCAAAATTAAAATGTTCATTTCTGTGTATTTTTTCATTTTTTCAATTATTTTTAAAAAAGTAGAAATAAATATTAATTTATTTTATATATAAATAATTGAAAAAATATTTGAAATAAAAATGTTTAGTTATTTACTTAAATTTTTAGGATTTGGAGTAAAAGGAATAATTAAAGGTAGTATTGCAGCTTCTATTCAAAGTTTTTATGGATTAGTCAAAGCAGGAAGTCTTTTTGCTAAATTGACATCTTATGGAATGAAAAGTTAAATAATTAATTATAAATAAATTATTATTTAATAAAAAATATAAAATTATTTATTATTTTTTATTTTTAATAATTTTTTTTAATAAATAATGAAAAAATATTTTATTAATTCTTTTTAAAAATTTCTTCAATAACATTATATATATTGAGACTGTTTAAAAAGAAATATTA
>JAJJKW010000469.1:0-24864 GCA_023805745.1 Isotricha sp. YL-2021b | reverse complement strand
ATTTTTCCTATTCCAAAATCACATATTTTTATATTATTTTTTAAATCTATTAATATATTTTCTAATTTTATATCTCTATGTACTATATTCTTTGAATGAATATATTTTATTCCTTGAATTATTTGTTTAAATAAAAATTTAGCTGTTTTTTCAGAAAGTTTTCTTCTTTTTTTAACAAATGAAAATAAATTCCCGCCATTAATATATTCCATTACTATTAAAATATATTTTTCAATTTCAAAATTCTCTAAAATTTTTGTAATGTTTGGATGATTTAATTTATTCATTAAATCAATTTCATAAAGGATTTTTTTTTTATTTTCATTATTTTTATTTAAAGTTTGTTTATTAAATGATTTAATGGCAACAATTCTTCCAGTTAAAACATTTAATCCTAAATTTACTTTTCCAAAAGCACCTTGTCCAATTAATCTTCCATATTTATAAAAATTTAAATCAGTATTTGGATAATTTTTTCTAATTGAATAAAAAGTTTTAATAAACTCTGATAATCTATTTGATTCTGATAAAAAATAATTTGAATTATGATTTGAAGTTGATTGAGTTGAATTACTTATTCTTTCATTATTAATTAAATTGTTTTTTAAATATGTTGCTCTATAAGATTTTGATTTTAATTGTTCTTTATTTAAGATTTCTTCTTCTTTAACTATATTTTTTTCATTTTTATTTTTTTCTGAATTATTTTGCTTTGTTTTTAATATATTTTTTTTTTTGATATTTGCTTTTTTTTCTTTTATTCTGTTTTTTAAATTTTCTATTTGATTTTTTTTTAATTTATTTTCTATACTTTTTTCCTTTTTTTTATTATCTTTTCTTTTACTCTCCTCTAAAGAAAAATGGAAATCTTTATTTGGAGAATTATTAGTAGTATAATGATTAATAATACTATTTTTAATTTGTTTTTGACTTTGAGATTCAATTCTAGATTTTTTTTTATGAATATTTTTTAAATTATATTCAATGTTTTTTTCTATTGATGTTTCATAATTTTTAAGAGTTTTGAATTTATTAATAATTGTTTTTTTATTTTTTTGAATTTTATAATTATTATTATTATCACAACTATTACTTTTAGGTTTTTTTGGTAAAATTTTATTTGAATGAGTATTAATAATATTTTGAAAATAAATTTTATTAATCTTAGAATTTAATATATTTCCAATTGATTTTCTTGGAGAATGTCTTGTTGTTGTAGAGATTTTTTTATTATCTTTAAAAGTTTTATTATTATAAGAATAATCAATTGAATTAATATTTAAATATTTTTTATTTTGATTTAAATTCTTTTTTTTATTTGCATTTTTTTTTAAATATTTATCTAAAAAATTTTTATATAATCCTATATTTGAAAAAAAATTTTTTTTAGACTTAGATATAGAATTATTTTCTGAAAATTGTTTTGCACTTGAAGTAAAATGATATTTATTATTATTATGAGGCATTGATGAATTTTTTGGATAATAAAAAAAATGAAATTCTTTTTTTCCTTCTATAGAACTTTTTCTTTGTTCAAATAAATTTTTACTGCTATTAGTTGCTGTTTTTTGTTTATTAACTTTATTAAATAAATTATCATTTTTATTAACACTAATACTTTTCGATATTATTCCATTTATAATATTATCATTATTTATATATGATATAATTTTATCATTTGAATCAGAAACATCATTTGAAGTTAAAATTAATTTATTTTTATTCAATTCATCTTTTTTCTTTAAATTATTTTTATAATTTTGATTTAATGGAGATGCAAAATTTATATATGATGATTTAGATTCTGCTTCTTTTGATTTATTCAAGAATTTTTTTTTAATCATTATTATTTCTTTGTTTGTATTCGGGGAGTTTATATTAGATTTTTTTTTATAAGAAGAATCTTTAGGAGAAGGAAAAGAAGTAGGAAATTTAAAATTAAAATTTGAAGAAAAAGTTTTTTTAGAAAGACTTGTGAAATGAGCAAGATTCTTACTTTGATTCATATTTTAATTATTTTTTTTAAATTTAATAATAAAACAGAAAATTTTCTTTACTTTATACAATATATTTCTATTGAAGTTTAAAAAATTTATATATTTTCAACAATAGAAATTACCATTGGTTAATGTTACCAATTAAGGAATACTTTACATTCTCTTTTTTATATTATTGCATTTCTTTTTGATTTTGATTTTGATTTATAATAATATATTATTTAATTTTGAGTTTTTTATTTATTTCTCCACTAATTTTAAAAATTCTTCTGGATTAAATGCATTTGTATTTCTTTTGAAATCTTTTTTTCCATTTTTAAAGGAATTATTTAAAAAAGAATTTCTATTATTTAATAATAAATCCCTTTTTAAATCTTTAGCAGATTTATTTTTTTCAATTCTTTTTTTCTTTTTTTCTTCATCTAATTTTTTTCTTTCTTCTTCCTCTAATTTCTTTTTTAAATATTCTTCTTCAATTTTTTTCTTCCTTTCTTCTTCCAATTTCTTCCTTTTTTCTTCTTCTTCTTTTTTCAGTTTTTCTTCTTTTAGTTTTTCTTCATTTTCTTTTCTTTTTTTTTCATCTTTTAATTGTGTCGTCAATTCTTTTTCTTTTTTTATTTTTTCTTGTTCTCTTTCTTTGAATTTTTTTATCTCTTCTTTAGTATTTAATTTTTTAACAACTCTTTCAATTAAATTTACATAATCTGAAAATAAATAAATTTCTTTTAATATATCATCATCCATTTCTTTTTTCATTTCATCAAAATATCTTTGAATAGAAGGTTTTTTATTTATTTCATTAAATAAAGCTTTTATTTCCTCTCTTTTAGTTTTTTCTAATTCTTTATAATTATTTTTTAATTTATTAATAATATCATTTTCTTTTTCAGTCATTAAGAATTGTTTAAAATTTTCAAAATCTAAAGAATCATCATTAGGGAATTTTTTCTTGAATTTTTTTTCAATTTGTTCATTTGAAGGAATACAAGTTATTATATTATTTTCATATCCTGTATATTGATTAAAACAAATAATAATTTCTTTAATATATATTCTATCATTTATTTGATTTTTATTAAACATTTTTTTTAAATTGTCTTCTTCTTTTTCAAAATGAAAAATTTTTCTATAATAATGATGAATATATTTTATTGTTAGTTTAATAAATTCAACTTTTTTTTCTTTTTCTTTATTCCAATCTTCACCTCTTAAACTATAAGTTCTATTACTTCTTTCACTTTTAATATTTTCAAAATCATATTTTTTAGTATCAATTTGTGTATTTAATATCTGTTTAACTTCTTTTTCTTCATTATTACTATCATTTAAATATTTATTATAATTTGGTTTACTTTTCAGAAAATTATTATTTTCCCTTTTTGAATTTTCCAAAGATTCATTAAATTCATTATTTTCATTTTCATAAGAATTTTTTTTATTTGAATCAGTATTAATATCTTCATCTAAATCTTCAAATTCTTTTAAACTAACAAACCAAGAATTTTCTAAACATCTTGTAGCATCAAATCTATTCTCCATTTCTCTAAGAAGCATATTTTTTAATAAATAAATAGCATCTTCACTTAATTCTTCATTATTATTATTATTATTTTTTTCCATTTCATAATTTATTTCTTTTGTTTTAATATTATTAATAACTTCATTATAAGTTTTTCCAGGAAAAGGTTTTTTACCAAATAACATTTCATACATTATAACTCCTATTGACCAAATATCACATTTTGCATTATATTTTCTTTCAATTATTTCAGGAGAAACATAATAAGGTAATTTTTTAATTGGAATATCATTTGAAGGATTATTATTTAATGAACTAGAAGAACCAAAATCTAATAATTTTATATCACAAAGTTCTTCATCTCTTTTTTTCATTATTTTTTCTATTAAAATATTTTCTGGTTTAATATCTGTATGAACGAAATTTTTTGAATTTAAATATTGAATTGCTTTTAAAAGTTGAGATATTATATATTTTGTTTGATTTTCAGTAAATTTTTTCTTCTTATCTATATATTCATCCAAACTTCCAAATTGACAAAATTCAGCTATTACATAATAATTATTTTGATCAACTATACAATCTTCAACTTGAATTATATTTTCATGTTTTAAATTTTTTAAAATTTTAATTTCAGCTAAAATTTTTGTTTCATCACTATTATTATTTATATTACTTTTTTTAATAACTTTTAAAGCTTTAAATTTATTCTGATTATTTTTACTTTTTATTTTGTAATTTATTGCCATTTGATTTCTATCCGTTTCTTCTAAAATATCATATTTATTTGTAATTTCAGGAATATTTAAATTATTAGATTTTATATTCTCAATTTTATAATGTTTTCCAGATGAATTCCCTTCTGAAGGAGCTTGAATTATTTCAGCTTTAACTTCAATATCTTCACTATTCTTTTCTTTTTTATTTGTTTCAAATTCATTTATATTTTCATTTTTTTTATTACTATTTTTATTTGTTAAGGCTATTTCTTCATTTTGATTTTTTTTATTTTGGATTTTATATAACTCTTTTATATCAGAAGTATTATTTATTAGATTTGAAGAATTGTTTTTTTGATTATTATCTGTTTTATCTTCATGATTATCATTTATTTTTATAATTTCTGAGGATTGAACACAACCCATTAATCTTTTTTAATTTTTTTATTTTTTAGACTTTAATTTTTATAATTTATTATAATTAGTATTTCATCATGAAAAAAATTATTTAAATTTATCTTTTTTAAATGAAAGTTTTTAAGTTTATTTTTATTTGAATTTACTATATCATTAAAATTATATAATAATGAATGAATTTCTTAATCATCTAAAATTTAAAAAAAGTGAAAATTTTTAAATTTTCTTTCTTTATATATAGAGTAAATTTCCTAAATAAATTATTGTATTTTTTCTTTTTTAATAAATAAAATAATTAAAGATTAAACAATAATTCAAAATATATTTCAAATCTCTCCTCTCTCAGAAATTATCTTTGTTGTTTAAATTCCATACTACAAATTTATATTATTAAATTCCTATTTTCACTTTCTTCCTTAACATATCAGTATTTTTTGAGATATTATCAATTTTTTTTATTTTTATTATTATGGAAAATATTACATTAAAAATTATTATTTAAAATTAACCAATCAAATTCAAAAAACATTTTTAATAAAAAATATTTATATAAAAATATTTTAAAAAATTATAAAAGATTTATAATACATTTAAACTATTTAAAAACTTAAATATTAATATAACATCGTATTTAAACAAAAGAGCCAATTCCTTTATCTATAATTTCAACATTTATTATTTTAAATTATATTTATACTATTAGACAAAAACCTATGAATCAATTAAAATAGAATTTAATAAATTAATTCTTTATATTTCATTAGATCTATAATATTTACTCTTTTCCTATAATCATTTATAAGAGTATGAGAAAGAATTTTATTATAAAAAAAACTTTCATTTCCTCTAATTTTATCATTTTCATTATTACATTTATATTCATATTGACTCATCAATTTTTTTATTTTATGTTTTGTTTCAGTGGAAACAGGAAAACTATTATAAACTAACCAATAAATAGTAATTCCTAAAGACCAAATATCAGCAGGAAAACTATATTTTTTACATAATAATTGTTCAGGTGATTTATAAGGTAAACTTCCATAACCTTCATATGCAAATTCATGAATTCCCATAACTTTACTTAAACCAAAATCTATAATTTTTAAAACTTTTTTTCCATCACTTCTTTCATATATTAATGTATTTGTATTTTTTATATCTCTATGAATTATTCCATAAGTATGAAGTGTATATATTCCACTTATTAATTGTTTTGAAAATGTATTTATTAAATTTGCATTTTTTGGTAATTTTGTCTTTTTTAAATTACCTCCAGAACAATATTCATATACATAAAATATATATTTTACTGTTTCAAAATATTCATAACATTTAATTATATTTGGAGCATTATTTAAATGAGATAAAAATATAAAAATATCTTTTTCCCATTGAACACATTTAAAAGTTTCAATTTTCCTTATTTCTTCCATATTCTCATCTTCTTTTTTCTTTTTAATTTTTGGTGATTTTTCATCGTGATGTTTAAATATAGTTTTTATTGCTAATTTTTCTTCTGTAATATTATGAGTAGATAAAATTACTTTTCCGAAATGACCACTTCCAATTTCTTTTATTTCATTTGATTTACAATTATAATATTTTGAAAGTTCTCTTAAATGTTGAATATTTTTAATATGATTATCTAAAATATCTACATCTTCTTTATTATGAAAAAAAAAATTATATATTAATTGTTTATTATGCAAAGTAGAGAATATTTGATATTGATAAACTTGAGTTTTTTTATCTGGTAAATTCATTGAATTATATAAATTATTTGGAATCAAAGGATTATTTATTAAACATGGGAATAATTGACTTATTATAATCATTGTTTTAAATTTAAATTCAGTTTTATTTGAATGTACATCACTTTGTTTTGAATCATAAGTATAATAAAATAAAATATTATCAGCTAAAATAAGTTTTATTTTTTTAAATTTAGTTAAAGTTTTTGCAAGTTTAAAACATTTAATTTCAATATATTTAGAATTTTCAATATATGAACTTGTTATTAAACTATCTATATTTGATTGGTTAGGTTTACAATTAAAAGTATTTGAATTATTTATATTTAAAAAAACAGAATTATCAGTTTTATCATCTTCATCATTGTCACTTTCACTATTATTATGAAAATGTAAAAAAACTTGTGTAAATTTAACTCCTTTATTATCATTTTTTATATTACTAACGGGACTAAATGATCTTTTAGTTAATTTTTTAATTTCACTTTTTTCCATCAAATAAGGTTTTAAACTTATTACTTTCACTAAATTTTTTTGAGTAGAACTAATAATATTATAAAAATCTCTGTCAAAATCTTCTAAATCTTTTCTCATTGCATTATCTTCTGCTTCAAAAGGTTCATATTCAATATAAGATTTATTAATTAAATTTACATAATCTTGAGCTTTTTTACTTATATTATATTCTGTTATTTTTTCTGAAAAATGACTTTTTAGTTTCATTGATAAATTATATATATTTGTACTTAAAGATTCGTTATTAAGACAATAACTTAAATCATATACATTATTAACTAATGTCACATTTTTCATATTTTGATTTTTTTTCCAAATTTTTAAATGATTTAAATATGAATTTTCAAAAAGTTTTATTTGGTCTTCATTAAAAAATTTAAATTTTTGGAAAAAAGTCATAAATATAAAAACAATATCAAAATTTCTTTCAATTGATTTTGTGATAAACTCTTCAATTGTATAATTTTCTTTATCTTCAAAAAAATTAGTTATAATTTTTTTTAAATTTGATTGATTTTCATCATCATATAAAAATCTCATATGTAAATGGAATAAAAGTATTTTTACATCATCAATAAAAATAACATTATCATTAAAAGAACAAAGATTAGCAACTAATTTAGTTTTTTCAACATTAGTTCCATAATAAATTATATTAAAACCATTAATAAATTCTTCATTTGTTAAACATAAAAAATCTACTTCATTATCATCTATCTCGGAATCATTGTTTTTTTCTGAATTATCTTCATTAATAATTCTATTTTTAAATGAATTTGAAATTAATTTTTGAGTAACAAATAAAGGCATATTACTTATTTGAAATAATGTATACATATCAACTTTATCACCTGATGAATATTTTAAACAATTATATATAAAATTTAAAAATTGAGTTGTTGGGGTTGATTGGCCTGAAAATAAATTATAATTTTTTGCTGGCATTTCTGAAGAAATACTCATTTTTTAATTTTTATTATTATATTATTTTTATAATGGTATAGTTTTATTATTGAAAATTATTTTTATAAAATTTAAATAAAAATAATATTTCCCTTATATTTCTTAATTAAATGTATTTTTTCAATTTTAAAAATATTAATTAAAGAATTATTTTCAGAAAATATTTATTTAAATGGACAAAAAAAATATGGTTAAATTTAAAATAACTTTAGCTTCAGATCCAAAACTCCCATTTAAAGTGTAATATAATTATAATTAATATAATTTAGAATTGAAGTACCAGAAGATGCTCCCTTTAATGCTGCAATAAGATTTATTGCTGAACAATTTAAAGTTACTCCTGAAACAAGTGCCATTATTACGAATTCTGGAATTGGAATAAATCCTAATCAAACTTCTGGTAATATTTTCTTAAAACATGGAAGTGATCTTAAATTAATTCCAAGAGATAGAGTTGGATGTAGTTAAATTTTTCATATATATTTTTTTTTCTGAAAAAAAATGTAAAAAACGATTTTTTTTTGTTATTTTTAAATTAGATTATATAAATTTTATTAATTAATGTTTTTCAAAAATAATTAATTAATAATTTGACTATAAAAAGATTGGTGGAAAATAGTTATAAAATTTATTTGAAACTTTTATTTTATCCTTTTTTAATGTTTTTTGTTAAATTTTTAGGGTAATATTTTTAAATTTAATTAAACAATTTTCTCTTGATTATATATACAACATTTATAAAAATAAAAAATAAAATATTGGAAAATAATAAGAGGAACAATAAAATAATATTATTTATAGTTAATCAAAAGAAATATATTTACTAAACTTTTTTTTATATGTTTTTCAAATTTAAAAATATTTCATAGCAATAAAATTTCTCAATATAATTTTAAATAAAATTTAAAAATTGAAAAAAAATTTCTTTTTTGAAAGAAAGAAAAAAAAATAATATATCAATTAAAAAAATTCATAGAAAAAAAATATAAAAAAAAAATGCAACAACCAGAAATGGTCTTCTCTGACCCAGAGCCTGAAATCCAAGTCCAACCAGAAGAAATAAAGTTAAAAAAATCAATATTTAAAACAAGAAAAGACTTAGGAGATCCTTATTTTAGAAAAACAAGAGTAGATTCCTGTTCTCACGTTTTAGTATCAAATGGTCAGACATTAGCAGTATCATATAGTATAAAAAATAGAAGAGGTCGAAATTTAAATCATTTTAAAACAGTACCAGGAAAATTATCAGTAAATAAATCAACATATATGAATGATTTTCATCCATATCCAAATATGCATGCTGGAATGGGAAAAAAACCTTTAATGCCTTATAGTCCTGATTGCTTTAGAAGTAGATTACCTATTAATGGAATTGTTAATGGAGCTGCTAATAATAGAAGTTATTTAGATCTTGGAGATAAAGGAATTATTAATAAAAAAGATTATAATTCTACATATAGAATCGCTTTTAGATGGCCTAGAATTGTTCCTATTAGTAATAGTGGCATTTGTGCTGATATGGCTAAAACTGCACATATGAGAATGAATTCTGTAAGTTAAATGTAATTTAGGTTTTTTATTTTTTTTTTTGTTTTTTTTTTGTTTTTGAAGTTTTTTATTTTCTTTATAATTTGAAACTGATTTAATAGTTTTTTTTTTATTTGTTTTTATTTTTTGATATTGTTTAAAATAAATGATGTGGGAAATAAAAGTTATTTTTAATTTCTTTATTATATAATACTATTATTTTATTATAATAACATATATAAAATAATTATTACTTTTTTAAATTATGATATCGTTTTTTTAACAAAAACAAACTACTTGGTTTGTACTCTTTATATAATTTTTTAATATAAAAATTACTTGTTTAGAAATTCCTTTAACTTTTAATGCATTAAATATTTCTTTTTTATTATAAGATCCTTTTTCAAGTAATAAATTAATAATTCTAATATAATTCCATCTACAAGCGCATTCAAGTGGAGTTTCTTCTTCATTATCAATTAAAGAAGGTATTTTAGGATTTAAACCTTTATTTAAAAAATAATGTACAATTTCATCTTTTCCCTCTTGAACTGCTATATAAATTAAAGTCTTTCCATTAGATTTTAAACGTTTATTAAAAATAAAATTTTTATCACTTTCTTTCTTCTTATTTCTATCTGGATTATATTTATATAATTCATCTATTATTTCTAATGGATTTATATTATTATTTATTATTTGATATTCTATATCTTCTAATAAATTATTTTTATTTTTTTCTTTATTATTTATTTTATCATCAATTAAAGCATCCTTAAATATTTTTCTTAATTTTTCATTTTCTATTTCAATTTCTTCATTTTTATTATTTGTTTTATTTTTTGATAAAATTGTATTTTGATATAACCTATTTTTATAATCATTTAAATCATCATCCAGTTGAATTTCATCATTAATTAATTTTATTTCATGATTTTTCAGTAGAGAAATTGAGCGAAATACTCCTGAAATCTTTTTCCAATTTTTTTTAACAGTAAGGTTCGATTTTGTATCATAATTTGTTTCAAAATTTGTTTCTGTACTTATTAAACTTTTTAATTGATTTCTATTTCTTGAAATATTTATTTTTTGATTATTAATATTTAATATTTCTCTATCAGTATTACATTTTGATTGAATAATCTCATTTTGTTTTTTTTCAATAGAAGTCATTTTTTTAAAATTATTTAATTGGGTTGATTATATAAATTTATTGAAAATAAATGTTTATATATTTCTTTCATTTTATTTTTAATATCTATTATTAGAATATAAGATTAATAATCCAATTTATTTAAAGTTGAAAAATATTTTTATTTTATTTTTGAACTCTTTTTGAGGTTTATGTGTATTTATAATTATTTTAGATATATTTTTATTGGAATTGTGAAGAAATGAAATTGAAAAGTACTTTGTATATTTCATAATAATAAACATACAAATATAATATATTTAATTCTTACTTAAGTTTTTTTTGAAATTATTCATTTCATATTATCTATTTATAAAAAAACAATAAATAATTGTTCTCATTATAAAATATAACTTTTAATTACTTTGATTTTTGTTTAATATAATGTATTAATATTAGTGTAATAAAAGGGTTATTTAATACCTTATATAATAGAATTTTTCCTATTTAATTATTTCTTCATCATATTAACAAAATATAATATTTATTAATAAAGATATAGAAAAAATGAATGTAATATTCTTTATCTGGAAAAACATTTTTGTTGATGGTTGATGTTTATTATTATTATTATTTAAAAATAAAATTTTTAAATTTTTTGTTTGGAAAAAATAAAAGAAAATGTCAGGTTGGTGTTCTTGTTGTAAAGATGAAATTGATTATAATTATGACGATTTAACAGTACAAACTCAAATTCTTCCAAAAAGAGAAAATAGAAATGCTCTTTTACAAAAGAATCAAAATGAATTTTCTCCTCCAAGTTTATCAAAAACAAATAATTATTTAATAACATATGGAAGTATTTCATATGGAAAAGTAGTAGATTTAAATTCTCTTTTAAAAAAACCAGATACAGAAATAAATGTAAAAAAAATAAGTTTTGGTGATGAACATTCATTATTTTTATTTGAAACAACAAATGAAAATCAAACAAAAAATACTCATTTATTTGGTTATGGTTCTAATGCAAATGGTCAATTAGGTTTAGAATATGTTTTTGGAAGTCAAAATGAATATAATTATTTAGTAAATATAAATTTAGATCCTTATTTAGTTAAAGGAATTCCATTTTTTAATACTAAAAAAATTGCATATTATATTGAAGATATTGGAGTTGGAAATGGATTTTCTATGATTTCAATTAAATATCCTAATGATGATAATATTGCTTTATATCGTTTTCAATTAAAAAAAGAAGATAAATATGATACAATAGTAAAAAGAAAAGAAACAAAAAAAATATCTATATTTAAAGAACATTTTAATAGTCTTGTATATGGAAATATAATACAATTTAAATGTTTTGGAGATAGAATAATAGTATTAACAAATAAATATTTAGTAATGAAAGGAACATTATTTAATATGGATATAGCAGAAGATTATAAATTAATGGTAACATTTAAAGAAAATATAGTAAATTTACATGCAGGAATAAATAATTGTTTAGTATTAGATGATCAATCAAATTTATTATTAATTGGTCATGGAGAATATGGTGAATTTGGTTTAGGAAATACAATAGATTTAACAGAATATGGTAAATATTTAGTAAATGATTATTTTAGAAAATATAATTTAAAAATAATAAAAGTATCAACAGGAGCAAGACATTCTTTAGTTCTTTGTGATAATGGTAATGTATATTGTTTTGGTGATAATAGTGATGGTCAATGTTGTGGTTATGAAAAAATTGTAAATGCTCCTTCAATTATTACTTTTAGTAATGAAAATGAATTTATTGTTGATATTCAAGCTGGTTTTAATCATTCTATGGCAAAATCTAAATCTGGAAAAATTTATGTTTGGGGTGATTCTGCTTGGGATAAATTAGGTTTTAAAGAAACGAGAATTGATCAATATATACCTGTTGAAGTTAGTGATATGAAAATTAGAAATGTTATTAGAATGTTTGCTGGACCTTTACAAAGTGCTTTCTTTATTTCTGGAGGACTTCCTCTTATTCCTGATAATGTTGAAGAAAATAGGAAGGAATAGATTTTTTTTTTTAGGTTTATTATTTAATTTTTTTATAATATTGTGATTATAGATTTTTTTATTTTTTTTTATTTTTATTTTTTTTTATTTTAATTTTTTTCTAATAATAAAGGTAAATTCTGAATAAATTAATGATATTTTAAAATATTTTTTAATTATTTTTTTTTATTGTTTAAATAATATTTTTCAAAGATTTTTCAAGATTGACAAAAGAAATGTTATGAAAAAATGATGGTACATATAAATACGATAATTAAACTTTTTATTTAAAAAAAAATATCAACCATCCAAAAATATTTTTATTTGTCTCAAGTTAAAAGAGATGTAAATTATCAAAAAATTAATTACTATCAAAAATATTATAAATAAATAAAAGTTCTATATTTAAATATGATAATCTGAAAATATATTTTAATATTAATAATTATTATATTTAAAAGAAAAATATAAAATTTAATATATTTATCATTAATTTCCATTATTACAACAACCTTTATTATTTTTATTTGGTTTTCTTTCTTGAGATAAAACATGAACAGTCTGATTTTCCGTTTTTTTTTTTTCTCCACTTTGAATATTTTTTTCTTTATAAATCAAATCAACTAATTTTAAAATAGCTTCATTTATATTTGTTCCATCTTTAGCACTTCCTTCAAATAATTGAAAATTATAGTTTGCAGCAACTTTTTCTCCTTCTTCTTTTGAAATTTCTCTTTTTGGAGAATCTTCATCTGAATTATTATTTTGTTGATTATCAAAATCTGTTTTATTTCCAAATAAAATTATAGATTTAATAGAACTTTTTTCTTTTATTTGCTCTAACCAATATTTAAAATTTAATGTATTTTTTTGAGTAATATCATAAACAAATAATATTCCATCAGCATTTTTATAATAATTTGATGCTATTGTCCTATATCTTTCTTGCCCTGATGTATCATAAATTACTAATTTAATCGTTTCATTTTTAAATTGTATTATTTTTGTTCTAAAATCTATTCCTGTTGTTGATAATAATTGATGATTAAATTGATTATTTGTATATCTTACTATTATACTTGATTTTCCTACTGAAGTTTCACCTAAAGTTAAAATTTTAAAAACATAATCTACTCCAGACATTTTCTTTAATTATTTTTTTAAATTAATAAATTCAATTTAAATATGAAGAAACACAAATTTTATGAAAAACTTTAACATCTATCATTATTACAAAAAAATTTATTTTTAAATGAATTATTGTTATTTTATAATTAATTTCTCATAAAAAGATAATAAATAAAAAATTTTTCAAAATTTTTCATTACATTTAAAAATTAATATTTTTTAAGAAATTGAAAAAAATAAATATTAAAAGAAATTAAACTTTTTTTCTTTTGATTAAAAAATTTTGATTTTTCTTAATTGCTTCAGATATCTCGAAAGATATTCGATTTTTTTTCTAATAAAACAAATTAAAAAAATAAAATATTTTTATACAATATAAAGAATTAAACTCTTTATTTTATATTATTATGTTGTTTGACTAAATTATTAATTTTATTGTTTTTATCTTTTTGAAATTTTTCTTCCAATTTATAACTATTTTGAATTTGATTTAATTGTTCAATTCTTTTCTGTTCTTTTTCTCTTTGTTCTTTTAAATTATTTTTAGCTTCTTCAAATTCTTGAATTAATTGATTATTTTTATTTTGATATTTTGTAAACAATTCTCTTTTAATTCTATCTTTCATTTGGATTAAATCACTTTTATATTTTTCTTCAATTTCTTTCACTCTTTGATTTATTATTTCTGCTTTTTGAATATTGCATTCTTCTTTTAAATTTAAATAAAGATTATTTTCATATTCTTCTAATTTTTTTTTAGTTGCATATTCAATTTTCTTTTTTCGAATTTCGATTTCTCTTTTTTTCTTATTTATTAATTCTTCTTTTATTTTATCATATACTTCATTCCTAATTTTTTCATAAACTTTTTTATATTCTTCATTATAAATTTCTTTTCTACAATTTTTTCTTATCTTTTCTTTTAAACGTTCTTCAAGAAATTTCTCTTTTTCTTCATTTTGATTAATTTTTCCTTCTAACATAATTTGTTCCATTAATTTAAAAAATTTTAAATTAAAAGTTTAAAAAATAAAATATAAAATAAAAAAGAAAAACAAAACTTAAAAAAAATTATTTACTTTTTAAATAAACAAATCAAACATATAACTAATAAATTAACTCCAATAAAAATCCTAAAAAAAATAAATAATTTATAATCTTCAAAGTATTATAAAATTTAAACAAAAATTTTTAAATAAAAATAAAAAAAACTACTATTACCACTTAATCAATAATATTAATATTTCCTAATCTCCCAACATCATACCTTCCAATATTTTCTTCAGCACATAAAATAATACAAGTTCTGGAAGGAAGATACATTTGAATATAATTAGCTCTATTCATCCAAGGTTCAGCAACACTAGGAAAAGAATTTTTATGTCCATAATCTAATCTATCTTTCCCAAAAAATCTTCCTTCATCACTATCAAGAACAATTTTATGTGGAGAAGACCATCCAGTTCCAACTCGATAATTTTCGAAACTTTTAGATGGATGAAAATTAAAAACAAATAATAAATCACCTTTTTGAAAAATAATTAATTTATCTTTTTCATCTTGTGAAATAATAACTAATCTCCCATCATTTAAAACATTAAAAACATCATCAAGACACATCATAGCAAGATCCCAATTATACAAAAATTTATATCTTAAAAAATGATTATCACATAAATCCCATCTTCTCCTGCATCTAAAGTAAGAAAATTCATTTCCAGGTCTTGGAAAATCAACCCATTCAGGATGTCCAAATTCATTTCCCATAAAATTTAAATAAGCTTCTCCTCCTAAAGCAAAAGAAACCATTCTAATCATTTTATGTAAAGAGATACCTCTATCAATAATAACAGATCTTTTACCTGAACAAGACATATTCCAATAAATTTCTTTATCCATTAACCACATTGATATTGTTTTATCACCAACAATACTTTGATCATGACTTTCACAATATCCAATATGTTTTTCACCAGGTCTACGATAAGTACATGAAAAAACAATTGAACCCATTTCCCATTGTTCATCTTTATAATTTTTTAATAAATTTATCCACTTATCACATATTGACATATTTAATCTATAATCAAATCCAAATCCTCTTTCATGTATTGGTAAACATAAAAATGGCATTCCACTCACATCTTCTGCTACTGTTATTCCTCCAGGATGAATTTTATGAATAAGGTAATTTGCTAACATAGTATATACTGCACCGTCTTCATCGAAATTATCTCCGAAATATTCATGATATGCTCCTGAAAATCTATAATTTATACCATGATTTTTATATAATATTGATGTTATTCCATCAAAACGAAAACCATCGAAATGAAATTCATTTAACCAAAATGCACAATTACTTAATAAGAAACGTAATGTTTCATATGATGAATAATTAAATAAACGAGAATTCCATTGAGAATGATATCCACGACTTCCTCCATGAAAATATAAATAATCTGTTCCATCCCAATAATTTATTCCGTCTTTTACATTTGAACTTGCATGAGAATGAACTATATCAATTAAAACAAATAAACCTTGTTGATGTGCTTTATCAATTAAATATTTTAAATCTTCTGGTGTACCACATCTTGAACTAACAGCGAAAAAATTAGTTACATGATAACCAAAAGAAGCATAATCAGCATGTTCCATTATTCCCATTAATTGAATTGCTGTATAACCACTTCTTTTTATTCTTGGAATTATATTATCTGCAAATTCTTTATATGTACTTACTCTTTCTTCTTGACTACTCATTCCTACATGTGCTTCATATATTCTAAGTGAATGTGGTCTTGACATGTGACCATTAAAACTCCAATTATATTGATAAGGAGGATTCCAGAAAACAGTATCAAATAAAAAAGATTGTTTATTTTGTATTAGAAATCTACTCCAAATTGGATTTCTATCAGCTCTTGAATTATCTGCTAAAACAACACTACATTTCACTTTGGAATTATGTGGAATTGCTGGTTGACCATTATTATTTGGTATTGTTAATGTCCAACATCCAAATTGATCTCTTTGAGCCCAAAATTGATCTCGATTCCATCCATTGAAATCTCCACATAATGCTATTCCTTTCGCATTTGGTGCATATTCACGGTATACTATGTCGTTGTTTGGCTGAATGTGTAATCCATATTTTTGGTAACTATTTGCAAAGTTTTCAATTGAACCCTCATTTCTTTCTATTTCTTCTAATTGGCGCTTAAAGTGCTCTAAACGAGAATTTATTTGGTAATTGTAGTTATTTATATCTTCCATTTTTTTATATATATTATTATTTGGGATTTTTTTTTATTTTTTTTTTTAAAAATTTTAATAAATTAAAAAAAAAGAAAAAAATAAACTTCATTAGTATATATTTATCACAAATAGAACATTCTGAATAAATAAAAAAAAAAATAACCTTTTTAAAATTTTTGAGAAAAAAAAAAAACAAATAAGTCTAAAACATAAAATATAAAAAATAAAAAATAAAAACTAAATTAGAATAAATATCCATTACAAACAAAAAAAAATATAAAAAAAAATGAGCAAAAAAGTAACAAAAACCCCTCAACCCAAAAAAGAGCCAACTCCAGCATTAGAAAACGAATCATTATTATTATTTGCAAATGGTAGAGAAGTCCTTCCTGGAGATTTATTAACAGCTTTAGAAAAATTAGGATATGACACAGCAAATCCAAAATTATATCATATGGTAAATGATTTAGAAAAAGAAGTAACAGGTAAAATGAGTGTTGTTAATGTTGCAAGAGTATTAAAAACAAAACCAACTGAAGATGAATTAAGACAAGTTCATCGTGCTTTCACTTTAGGTGATCATAATGATATCGAAGTTGATGATCTTGTCAGAGTCGCTGGAATCGTCGATGAAGATCCTAATCAACCTTTCGAAGAATGGGTTAATAAATTATCCCATAATAAAAAAGGCTTCTCTTATGAAGAAATGGCCAATATTATCACTAAAGATGATGATGTCCCTGAAGATGATGAATAAAATAAAAAAAAATAATTATAATTTTTTGTAATTGTTTTTTTTTAATTTTTTATTTAAGAATTTTTGGAATTTTTTTATATTTTTTTTTTAGTTTTATTTCAGTTTTATTTTAGCTTTTTTTTTTTTTGTTTTTTTAGTTTTTTTTTTTTATTCTTTTTTTTTGGTTTTTATTATGGCTTTTATTCTTTTTTTAATTTTTTTAATTTTAATTAAATAATTATTTATTTTAAATAATAATATATAGAAAAGAATATTAAATTAATTTTAAATATTTTAATATTCCTTTGCATCCATCATAAACTAAATCTAAAACTAATTTAAAATCATTTTGATAACCATAATAAGGATCAGGAATTTCCTCTAATCCTTTTTTATCTGTTACAAAATCAATCATTTGAAAAACTTTCTTTTTATCTCCTCCCATAAAAATAATATCAATAAAATTACTTTTATCCATTGCAATAATTAAATCAAATTTTTCTAAGTCATTTAAATTAATTTGTCTTGCTCTATGATTTAAAATTATATTTCTTTTTTCTGATTCTTCTATCATTCTATAATCAGGAAGACTTCCAATATTAAAATTAGAAGTTCCACAAGAGTCTATAATAATTTTTTCTTTTAAATTTGGGTATTCAGTTTTTATTATATGCTCCATTACTCCTTGTGCTGCTGGAGATCTACATATATTTCCTAAACATACAAATAATATTTTTATTAATGAATTCATTTTTTGAATTAATATTTTTTTTTTAATATTTTGAAATGAAACTTTATGATATAATTTTCGTTTTTAGAATTTACAAATAAATGGTTAATTTTTTTCGATTAAATAATGTCATTATTTTATTTCTTTCTAAATATAGATAAATTAGAAAATTATTAATTTCATAAAAATATTCAAATCCGAAGAAGAAATAAAATATTTTTAATATTTTATTTATTGAAATTTTAAAAACTTAATTATAAAACTTTCTGTTAGATTTGACTTTGAAAACTTAAACTTGAATTATCAAACTTTAAATTCAAAATATTTAAAATGAAAAAAATAATGAAATAAAAAAATTGTTTATCAAAAAATAAAAGAAAAAAAAAATATTTCTTAATTATTTTATGTTTAAATATATGTCCCATAATTGGTATATATATTTTTAAACTATAAAATTGAGACTTTAAAAAATTTGTTAAATAAAAGATATAGATTTTTTATAAATATTTTACAAAAATTATAATGTAAGAAATTTATTTCTTACAATTAATAATTTTACAATATATTTTAATCAATAAAAATCTTGTTCAGTATTAATTATATTATAAAATAATTATAAAAGCTAAATATTAAAAGTTTTTCAAAAATAAAATTGAAAGGGGAAAGAAAAAGAAATATGGGAAAAAGAAAAATAGAAATTTCAAAGATTGAAAATAAGTTAACTAGTCAAATAACTTATTATAAAAGGAAAAAAGGTTTAATAAAAAAAGCAATGGAATTAGCCTTATTATGTGAAGTTGATTTTTTTCTAGTTATAGTAGATCATAAAGATAGATTAAGTGTAACTTGTTCTAAAAGTCCAATTCAAGAATTTATCAGAAAAAATATCATTAATATGAATAATAGAATTGTAAAAGAATCATTTACTTTAAAAGATTATAAAAGAATCTTTGGTTCTGAAAAAGAAATAAAAACGTATATGAATAATATGGATGTTGAAGAAGAAATTAAAAAATTAAATGAAAAAATAAAGGAAACTCCAAATGATATTTATTTAAGAAATAATTCAAATACTACTTTTGAAAAAAATCAATTTTTAATTTCAAAATTTAGTTCCGAAAAAAACTCTGAATTAAATAATTCTTCATATGAATTAAATCTTTCTAAAGATAATTTTGAAAAAAATAAAGATAAAAAAGATAATTTATCTAAACAAAATGAAATATCAATTTGTATTGAAAAAGAAAAAGGTTTTTATAGAAATAAAAAAATAAATGAAACTATTTCACCTTCTACATCATATCAATCACAGAATCAAAATAATTTTCTTCATCAAAATCAGGATTTTCTTTCAATAATTAATCAAAATGATTTAAATACTTTTAAAACACAGAATCAATTTTATCAAAATCAAAATAATATTTATAATCTAATGAATCTGTATTTTGAAAATCAAAAATATAGAAATCAAAAAAATGATTTTAAACAAAAAAAAAAATTTATACCAAATCCAGTTATCAATAATTTAAATTATTTCAATGAAAAATTGGATGGATTGTATAATGTTTTTAATCCTAATTTTTGTTCCAATGATAATAATCAAAATATATTTGGATTAAATCAAATAAATGATGAAATTGAAAAAGATGATTAAATTTTTAAAACTAATAATTTTGATATTTGTTATTTTTTTTATAAATTTAATATATAAAATTATTTATCATTTTATATACTTCAATATTAGCAAAATATTTTTTAATTTTTATTTTATAAAAAAATAAAAAAAAATTTCATAATTTTTCATTTTAAAATATTTCTAAAATAAATTAATTAAGTTTTGAAATTATTTTTAATTTGAAGAAATGAAGATGAAGAAAATTTCTTTAATAAATGCATTTAATTCTGTTAATAATGAATTAAAACAAATTATTAATCAACATAATCCTTCTTATTATAAAATGGATAGAAACAAAAATAATAATAAAATAAACAAAAATATTCAAGAAAGCAAAAGTTTTTTATCTTCAGATTATACAAATTCAGGAATAACATTAGATCAAACAAAAATTAATTATGATAAAATAAAATCTCAATTAAAAAAGCAAAATTTTAATTTTTTAAACACAAAAGAACATCGAAATTTTATGAAAATCTTTAATTATAACATAACAAGGTCAATAAGTAAAAATAAAATTAAAGATAAAAATAGTATGTTAAATAATGATTTTTTAAAATATTCTGTAGAAATAAAAAGAAGAGTATATAAAATAAATAATATAAAAACAGTTAATTTAAAAAATATAAAACCAATAAATGATATTACAAAAACTTTTAAATATCCAAAAAATAATTTAGAAAATAGTAAATCTTCAAATAATATTATTCATAAATCTTCAGAAAAAAATTTAAGTCATAATTCTTCTTTAATATCAGAAACTTCTATTTTTAATAGTAAACCTTCAATTTCAATTACTTCGACAATTTCTTTTTCAAAAAAAGAAAGTTTAAATAATAGTAAAATTGAAAATAAAAAAGATGAAATTCCAATGACTTATTCTGAAGATGAAAATACAACAAGACATATTAAAAAAGAACCTAATGAAAATTTTAAAAGTTTTTATGAAAGAATAAATAAAAAATTATTTGGATAATAAATATAAATATAACATGTATATTATTACATTAATTAAATGTAAATTATATTGCTTTTAAAATTTTAAAACTAAGTTCATTTCAAAAAAAAAATATAATTAAATTTTTTAACTTAAGAAAAAAATAAAAATTAAAATTACCGAAAAATAAAAGAAAAAAAATCTATTTTACAAATATTCAATTCTATCTTCTAACTCAACAAAATCTTCTCTAAACTTTTCATCAATTTCTAACATAGAAAATAAAATATCAGTAAATTTCATACTATAGTTTTTCAAATATTTTTTTAAAACTAATTTCATAGAAATAGTATCATTTAATTCTCTAATATCACAAAGAGAATTAAAAGTTAAAGTAGCAGCAAATAATAAGCATAAACCTAATGAAAAAACATCACTTTTAAAAGAATTATGTTCAGTATATTTACTTTTACTTTTTTCTTGAAGTGCATGAAATAAAATAGGACTCATATATAATTCAGTTCCTCTTATAGTTTGTTTAACAGTTGCTCTATTATTTGTCATTAATTCTTTTGCTTCTCCAAAATCAGCAATTCTAAAACTTTTATCTGGAAATAATAATATATTTTGAGGTTTAATATCTCTATGAGAAATTTTATGTCTTTGTAATTCTGCAAAAGTATGAACTAATTCTTTTAATATTTTTAATAATTCTTCTTCACTATAATAATATTTCTTTGCTTTTCTTTGCATTATTTCTTTTTCCCAATCTCGAACTGCTAAATCCATTAAAACATACATTACATATGTTGTTTTATCTAATTTTTTTGTTTCTATTCCATGAATATTTACTAAATTTAAATGATATGGTAATAAATCTAATAACATTTTATATTCTGCTTCTAATGCATTTATTTCTTTTTCTGAATTTGCTAAAATTTTTTTCATTGCATATCTTTTTTTATTTGGAGATTCTACTTGATATATTTTACCAAATGTTCCTTCTCCTATTTGAGATATTATTGTATAATCATCACTATTAAAATTACTATTTGCTTCATGACAAATTTCTTTTTTTTGATTAAAAAATTTAAATGTTGTTAAATTTTTACTTGATTTTGGAATTCTATAAGGATATGGAAGTTTATGATTATTTTGATTTGAATTATTTATATTAACATTAACATTTAAATTTATATTTATATTATTTGACATTTTTCTTTGAACACTTGGTTGATTTTCATTTTCATTAAAGTCTATTTTTTTATTTGAAGGAGAAAAATTTCTATTTTTCATTGATTTAACTCTCATAATTGGATAATCATTTTCTGGAGTAAATTCACTTATATTATTTTCTTTTTCTCCATAAGTATCATTATGACTCAAATCTCTTGTAATATTATTTGAAGAATATCCTCTACTTCTTACAGGAATTACTGATTTATGTAATTTATCATCAAATTGTTTTGAATTTCTTAATTTATTTTTTGAAAAAAAAAATTCTTGATTAAATTCTTTTTTATAATCACTCAATGGAGTTTTAGGAAATAAATTTGAATTTTTTCTCATTATTATATTTTTTTCTTCTTCATCAAAATCATTTGTAGAATTATGACATAAAAATCTTTCTTTACAAATAGGACACATCCATTTATGATATTCATAGAAATTTAACATATGACATTTTCCACAAACAATAATTTTCTTTTTATTTAATTCACCTTCATATAATAATCCATTACATTCTTTTTTATGATAAAATTTATAATTTGAAATTTCATTTTTAGGAATATTACAACAAGGAATATTATCAGGTTTAGCTTCTTTACCATTAAATATTGTTTCTTTAATTGTAATTTTCATTAATTTAAATTCATAAGGATTATAAACTTTTGCACCAGAACTAAAGTCTTTCTTACATATAATACATTTCCATTTAATATTAAATTGAGCAATTTCTAAACCACATTTTAAACAAGTTAAGTTTTTATTTCTTTGATTTATATATAAATAATTTTTACATTTTGGACATTTCATTACATCATTTATAATAACATTACAATGATATTTTTCCCAAGTTGCAGGTCTAAAATTTTCATTTTCTAATTTTTTATCTATTGTAGTATAATAATCACGAGCACAATGATTGCAATGAAATAAAACAAAACTACTATGATATATTTTTTTACAATTTAAACATAATAAATAATTTAAATCATCTAAAATAAACATTTTATTTCCACATGAATGAATTGGTTCTGAATGGTGGTTACAATGTGGAATATAATTATTTCCATTATATTTTTCACATGATAAAATATTATTTATTGAATGTATAATTGTATTTATTCTCTCACATTCAGGTTCATAATAATCTTTTTCAATTATTTGATATATTTTATTTAATGTTCCACTTTGTAATATAATATTTTTAGGAATTAAAGTTATTTGGAAATATTTTTCAAAAGTAGGAAGAAAATCATGTTTTGATATTTCCAAAATTTTCGGAAATAAATCTTTATATTCTTTAATTGCTAAATTTAAAATATTTTGTTCTTCTTTAGTTAAATTAATACTAATTTGATTGTTATACTCCATATTGAATAATATATTAATTACATAAACAAAATAATTTTTTAATAATGAATTATTTATACAAAAAATAAAAATTCTTAAATAATATAAATATGGATAATAATAATAGAAATAATCCTTATGATCAAACAGCAATTCCAATGGGATTAGATTTAAATAATTTTCTTCCTCAAAATAATCAAAATGTTCCAAATAAAATATCTGAATCAAATGATATTCCAATAATAGAAGAAGTTGAAAAACAAAATCCAAGTTTTAAAGCAATAATAGAAAATAGAGTTAAAAATTTAGGAACAGTTTCTAATATTTGGAAAGGAGGAAGAAATAAATCAGATGCTTTTCAAACTGCAAATTCTTTAAAAGATTTAGGAGTTACAAATGATGTTTTTAATTATTTTTTTATTAAAACTGAATTATATAAAATTGATATTAGAACTGATGATATTATTTATTTATTTCCTATGATTTTACAAATGATTTCATCAAAATATGATATTTATTTTAAAAATGGGATTTTAACTGCTTGGAAAATATTAAAATTATATTATGATGTTATTGTTAATACTAAACAAGCTCAATTAATGAATCCTGGAGGAATTGATTTAAATAGAGAAGATAAGCTTAAAAAATATGATGTTATTATTAATTATTTTTTTCAAATTAAAAAAATGGAAAGTGTCACGAATCATTTAAAAGGGAAAGCTATTGAAGGTTTAGATTTAATAGGATTTATGAGTGAATTAGATTATTTTCTTAGGAAATGTTCTGGGAGTTAAATAATAATTATATTTTTAAAAATTTATTAAAAAAAATATTTATTTCTTTTTTAATATTTATACTGATTTTGAAATTATAAATAGAAATAGATATGATATTAACAAATTAATAAATTAGATAAAAATTTATATTATATTTTTTAATTCTAAAAAAATGTTTTTAAAAATAATTCATAATTGAATAAAAAAATTTTTCTTTTTCAAATATTCTTCTAAACTGGAAATTATCAAAAATATTATCTTGATTAATATTTATAAACTGCTTCAATATTTTAATAAAATTAAAAAAATACAATTATTAAAGATTTTTGTTTTTTTGATAATTAGAATCACAATTTTTTGAATAACAAAAAAATTAATAAAAAATAATTTAAATAAATCTAAATAAACTTTTCTCATGGGGATTGGGGATTGGGGATTGGGGATTGGGGATTGGGGATTGGGG
>JAJJKW010001874.1:0-24912 GCA_023805745.1 Isotricha sp. YL-2021b | reverse complement strand
AAATACAATAATAAAAAATATAATAAAAATTAGATAAAAAATAAAAATTATATTAACAATAATTAAAAATTAATTAAAATAAAATTTAAGAGTACACCTAAAATACAATAGTAAGAAATAGAGGATACCCGTTTAGAAAAAAAGGAACTTCCCTTTTTTTTCTATTCTAAGGTTTAAAACTGAATAAATGTTATATTTTTTTTTATTATATAAATTAAAAAATAAAAAATTAATTTTTCAAATATGAAATACGGATACCTTTTTTCTTTTCAAATTTAGTTGACCTTTATTAAATTTTATAATAATTGAATTGATAATTAATATTTTTTATTAGTTTATCTATATTTATTTAAAAAAATTTTTAATTGTTTTAACTAGAAAAATCAAGATTAATTTAAAAAATTTTTGTTTAATAATTTTTTCAATTTTTTTTTGAATTTTCAAAAAATAAGAATATCTTAAAACTTTTTTATTTTTTAAGATATAGTGAACTTAATATTAAAAGTGTGAGATAAAATTAAGTTAATTTTGAAAAAAATAAAATTTTTAATTTATAATTGTTATTTTAAAAATTATATAATTAATAATCAATATGACTGACTTTAATAATTATTTAAACAAAGACATATTTTTTGGTATCATTTTTAGTGATGGGCTTTATTTTGTTGGTGGATTAGTAGTAGAAGATCAATATACAAATATTGATTCAATGATATACAGAAATAAATCAGCCATAAAAGATTTTAATGATACATTAAAAGATAGGATTATATTATTATCAAACACACATTTATTAAAATTTTTTGGAGCATTTTGTATTTTAATCGGAATTTTATTTATTTTATATTTAAAATTTCTTTATTCAGATTGTCCAAAATGTTCTGTTATTATTAAATGTAATGACTTAAAACCAGTATTCAGATTTTTTCATTTTTTTTTAATCATCATAATTATTGATATTGTTCCTTTTCTTTTTATTTATCCTTATATTACAAAATATACATCAATTCTTTGTATGCCAATTCATTGGAATACAGGTCAATATTTATTATTTTTTAGTATATTTTATAAAATTATAAGTAAAGATTTTACAGTTAAATCATTAGTTAATGCAATATTATTTAGTTTAATTAGTTTTTGGATTTATGTTTATGGATTATCTAAATATTATACTGCAAGAGCAGGAGGCTTTACTAATTGTTTTAATAACCCTTTAAGTATAGTAATATTTTTTTTCACTCCATTATTAAAATTTATAAAAGATTATTCATATCAAAAATTAATAAAAAGTTCAGGAATTAATTTTATATCAATATTATTAACAGTTTGGATTTTAGAAGAAATAATATATATAATATTAAGAATTATATTATGTCCAGAAATGGGTATTTTTCGTGGATTATGTCTTCAAAATTTTTATTATTTTTTATTATTAACTTATGAAGATATTACTCATTGTATTTTTTTAGAAGAAATACCAATTCCAATATTAAGTTTTGGAAAGACAATTGTTCATTTAATATGGATATTTTTAAATTTTTTTGGATTTTTTATGGCTTATTATCCTTTAGGTTATGTTATATTTTGTATTATTGCTTCTGTTGTAGAACTTATTGGTTATATTTTATGTTTAACTTTAAGTGATGATCTTTCTTGTTTTATGGATATTTATCCTTCTCCTCAAGAAATTGAAGAAGAAGAAAAAATAAAAAAAATTGAAAGAAATGGAAAAAGAATAAAAAAAATTGCAGAAACTCCTTTTTCGGAAAATAATTATATTCATAATAATTTTAAAGAAAATGAAATTGAACAAGTTATTGAAAAAATTAAAAAAGATAAAGAAAATATTGAAAAGGATAAAAGTAATTTACAAAATGAAATTAATGGATTAAAGAGTAGTAATTCTAGTTTAAATATTGATATTAATAAATATAAAATTAAAATTAGAAAAATAGAACAAGATAATGAAAAGTTACTTTCTGAGATCAATAGTCTGGATAATGATATTAAAAGTTTAGAAAATAAATAAATAATTAAAAAAATTAAGATTTTTATAATATAGTTTTTGTCAAAAATTTCTAAATAGAAAAATTAATTAGTTTACTTTTTAAAAATTTATTCAAAGTGTCTTATTAATTTTTCATACAATTATTATATTTTAAATATTAGTTTTAAAATTAAAATTAGTAATATTTTGATTAAATTAAATAAAGATTGAATTAAAAATATTACAAAATTATATTTTTTTTAAATAAAAACAAAAAAAATTTATTAAAAAAAATTAAAATTTAAAAATCTTCATTATTTTTTTTCATTAATCTCTGACTTCTATAATTTTGGATTTTATTTTGTAAATCATTAACAAGTTTAACTTTAGTTTCCATTTTATTTCTTTTATTTTCTTCTTCTTTTCTTTTCATTATTTCTTCTAATTCTTTTTCTTTAATTAAAGTTTTATAATTAATTTCACTATCTCTTAATTTTTGATTTAAAAATTCATTTTCTCTTTTAACATCATTATATTTATCATTTAAAATATTATTTTGTTGTTGAAGATAATTAATTTCATTTTTTTGAATATCATAATTTTTTTTTAAATCAGAATTTTCATTTTGTAAATTTTCAACTTCTCTTAATAAACTATTAACTTTATCTTCAATTTTACAAATTTCTTGATTATAACATTGTTTACTTTGACAAAAATCACAATTTAAATTTTCAAATTTTTTACAAATATCTTCATATCTTGTTAATAATACTTTATATTCAATTTCATATTTTGATTTTTCATTTTTTATATTATTTAATTCATTTTCTAAATCTTTTGCTTTTGAATCACTTAATAATTTTTGTTTAAAAACTTCTTCAAATCCACTTCCACAGCTTTTATATTGTTTTAAATTTTCTTTTGTTATTTTTAATTCATTTTCTAAATTACATTTTTCATTTAATAATCTATCATTACAACATGCAAGATCCATTGTTCTTTTTCTTTCTTCATTTAATTGTTCTAATAATAATTTATTATCTTTTGATAATCTATTTATATCATCTTTAAATAATATATTATCACTTTTTAAAGAAGCATATTCTTGTTTAAACATATTCATTTCATTATTTGAAGGTTGAGTTGAATTTATTCCTAATAAATTTGATTGAGATAAATTATAATTTGGATTTTTTAAATTTTCATTTTTTAATTCATCTTTTTTTTTCATCATTTCAAAACTTTTATCTTCCATTTGTTTAATTGAATTTTGTATTGTTCTTAATTTTCTATCATTTGGTGATTCTAAGAAATTTTGTTCATTTAGTTGATTATTATCATTTAATATATTTTCATTTGATTTTTTTAAAATATTATCATTACTATTACTTTTAAAAGGAGAATTTGATTGAATTTGATTTCTTATATTATTACGTAATATTTTATCTTCATTTTCATCTTTATTTGGATAATATATATTTGGATTTTTGACATTTGGAATTTCATTTGAATTATAATTAACTATATTTGAATCACTGGGATTTAATGGTCTAATATTACTAATTTGTCTTTTTGGAATATTTTGATTTAAAGGAGAAAAATTTCCTCTTGAAGAATAATTTGGCATTGTATTAAAACTTTCATTTTTATTTTGATTACTTAAATTTTCACTATTATTTATTAAGTCTGTTCTAGGAATAAAACTTTTATTTTCATTTGGTGAAGTCATTAAATTTTTTATATCTTCATTATTATTAATAATATTATTATTATTATATTGATTTCCAGATAAATTTTGTATTACATCATCATCATTATTATCATACCTATTTTTAACTATATTATTTTCTTTATTATTTAAAATTTGATTTCTTAACCAATTTCCAAATTTAAGTGATTTAAAGGAGTAATTTAAAGGAAATTCAAAAGGATTAATACAATTAATGAAAATAATATTTGAATTATATTGTAATGTTTTTTTTAAACACATAGTTAATTTACTTTCAGATTTTGGAGTATTATTATCACAAAGAGAAACAATATTATCACAAATAGAATTAAAAGTTTTACTTGTATTTCTATATAATAAAGCATTTTGAGATACATCATTTTCATTAATATTCATTAAACCAAAATTACTTGAACATAATTCAACAAAATCAATTTGAGAATAATTTTCTATTGAGGTTTCATTATTATAATTATTTACATCTTTTTCTTTTTTTTCTAATGAAATTGAAATAACAAAATGACTTTTTCTTTTTAAATCATTTACTCTTAATTTTTGTAATAAAGTTTTTCTATTATGAATTGTTTCTTTAATACAAACATCATATTCATATTTATTTCTAATTTCTTTTTGAGTTAAACCAATTAAATCACAATTAACAATATTATTATCATAATATTGTTCTAATTTAATTTTATTAGTTTCATGATCTAATAAATCATTAACATTATCCATATAAACTTGATATGAAGAAATTTTAACAATAAATTTATTTAAACCATTTAAATTATTTTTCATATTATAATTAGCTTGTTTATTTAAATCTACAAGAGAAAAAATATCATTAATACATCTTGATAAAAGTCCTTGTTCATTATTATTTAAATTACTTCCTCTTAATAAATAACTTTTTCCTCCATCAATAGGTCCAAAGAAAAATACACAACAATTTTTTCCATGAATTAAATTAGTTATATTATCTTTTAAATTTTCATTATATATTTTATCAATTGAAATTGTTTCATTATAAACTTTATCAAATTCTAATAAAGAAGTTTCTTTTAAAATTGATTGACTAAAATCATATAAATCATTTTTTGTAATAAAATTTTCATTAATTGAATTTCCTGTTATTTGTTTATTTGATATAATTAATAAATTTGAAGGTTGTTTACTTGTAAAAATAGTATATTTTGAATAAGGATCTAAATTATTTAAATTATTTTTTTTATTTTTTTCAGGAGTTTTATTTGTTTTTATTCTTGAATTTATTCTTTGAAAAGTTTTTTTTTGAGAAGGAGATTTTGAAGTTTTTTTATTTTGATTTTCTGATTCTTTATTTATTATTCCATCAGGTCCTCTTAAACGAACAATTATTGAAGTAGTATGATTTGTTAAAGAAGGTGAATTTTGAAAGGAATTCATTTTTTTTTTTTGGGATTTTTATACTTAATTTTATTTCAATTAAAATATGAATTTTTATTTGTTTTTTTAAATTTATTGTTATTGTAATGTTATATATTTTTTAATATTTAATAAGAAAAATAATTTTTTAAAAATTATATTAAATAATTCAAAAAATAAAATAGAAAAAACCAAAAAAATAAAATAATGAACAATCCTCAAATTGATTTAGAAACATTATTAAAAATAGGAAAAATAAATCAAAGAACTCATGATAAAGTAACAATAGCAAAACAATATATATCTCGTAAATATAATTTAAAAACTCAAAAAAATACAGAATTTAATAATATAATTGAAAAAATAAATTCATTAAATATTCCATTAGATAAAAAAGAAGAAGTAAAAAAAGAAATATATAACAAAGAAATGAATCAATATAGAAAATTACGTGAAAAACAAACAATAAGAAATTATATTTCTTTAGCAATAATAGGAAGAGGAGCTTTTGGAGAAGTTCATGTTTGTAAAGAAATAAAAACAGGAAAAATTTATGAGTGAAAAAAATAAAAAAAGATATATTAATTCAAAAAAATCAAATTATTCATATAAGAAATGAACAATTAATAATGTCAAAAGTAAAATCAAATTGGATAATAGATTTAAAAGCTTCTTTTCAAGAAGATAATTATTTATATTTAATAATGGAATTTTTACCTGGAGGAGATTTAATGTCATTATTAATTAAAAAAGATATTTTAACAGAAGAAGAAGCAAAATTTTATATAGCAGAATTAATATTATCAATAGAATCAATTCATAAATTAGATTGTATTCATAGAGATATAAAACCAGATAATATATTAATTGATAAAAATGGTCATATAAAATTAACTGATTTTGGTTTAGCAAAAGTTTCAGATAAAATATTTGAAAATATAAAAGATGATAATTTCAAATTATCTCATACAAAAAATTATTCTTGTGTTGGAACTGCATATTATGTTGCACCTGAAGTATTAAATAAAAAAGGTTATAATAAATTAATTGATTGGTGGAGTGTTGGAGTAATTTTTTTTGAAATGTTATGTGGTTATGCTCCTTTTTGTTCTAAAGAAACTAATCAAGTTTGTTATAAAATATTATATTGGGAAAAATATTTAGAAATTCCTAAAAAAATTATATTAAGTTTTGAAGCTGAAGATTTAATTAAAAAATTAATTAATAATCCTAATGTTAGATTAGGAAAAAATGGAGTTGAAGAAATTAAAAATCATCCTTTTTTTAATAATTTTGATTGGGATAATATAAGAAATTTAATTCCTCCTTTTATACCTAAATTATCAAGTGATTTTGATACAAAATATTTTGAAGTTTTTCCTGAAAAAGAACCTTTTTATCCTCCAATTAATAAATATTTTAAAAGAAAAGATATTGAATATATTGGTTATTCTTATAAAGAAAGTGATGATGAATATAATATTAAAGATGAATATGAAAATGCTATTCAAATTATTGATAATTTAAAACAAATTTCTGAAGATGAAAATTCAGGAAATTTATCTAAAAAATTAACTTTAAGTTCTTCTAAAAGTGATGAAAAAAAAGATAAAGAAAATAATGGTAAAACTCCTTTGAAAACTATTAAATTAGATAGTATTAAAAGAAAAGGAAATAAAAATATTTTTAATAATAATAATGTTTTAAATACTATTATTGGTTTAGGTAATCTTAATAAAATTACTAATAGAGTTATTAAAAGATTAAGTCCAAGTCCAAAAAGAATTATCAATTTAAATGTTGATAAAGGCAAATTGAGAAATAAAAACTCAATTGAACAAATGTTAAAAAAATCAATTAGTCAAAATAATTTTAAAAAAAAACTATTTGGAAATAAATAAATTTAAATTATTATTAGGATAATGTATACTTTTTTTAATTTTTTTCTATTTAAATATAAAATATTGATAATAAAAGTTTTTTATTTTATAATTTTCAAAATGTCAGATAATTCTCAATTAATTCAAATAATAATAGAAAATTTCAATAAAAATACTTTAGAACAATTCCTAGATAAAAAACCAGATAATTTCTTTTTAGAGAAAAATAAAGAAGGAAGAACAATATTATATAAAATAATAAATATAGATTTAGATTATATTTTTTCAAAAATATTTACATATCTAGAAAAAAGATATTCAAAAAATTTATTATTTCTCTATGAAATAATAAATCAAACAGATAATAATTTAAATAAATTAATTCACATATCATCTTATAAGGGAAATATATCAATATTTAAATATATAGAAAAATATGAAAATAATATAAATTCATTAAATAAAGATGGATATAATATACTTCATTTTGCAGCACAAGGAAATTCACCAGAAATGTTAATGTATATAAAAGAAAAATATAATATGGATATTTTTTCAAGAACTTATAATGGAGAAACTCCTCTTCATATTGCTTGTTCTTGTGGATCTACAATTTGTGTTAATTTTCTTTTAATGTTAATGGATGATATTAATGTTATGAATAAAAATAATGAATCTCCTTTATTTTATGCTTTAAAATCTGGAAGAATTCCTATTATTAAAAAATTAATCAGAAAAGGTATTAATGTTAATTTAAGAAATTGTAATGGAAAAAGTTTTATGGAAATTATTGAAAGTGAAAATAAATATAATTATATTTTACAAGCTTTAAATATTTATTCAAAAGATTCTAAAGGAAATTTAACTTCACCTATTGATTTTGATAGATCTTATTTTTTTTTTGGATATTTTTTATTTTTAGAAATTTTATGTTTGTTAATTAATAAATATTATATTTTACTACAAATAATTTCTTTTATTGTTTTAGTTATAATATTTTTCTCTTTAAGAACTTCAAATTCAGGAATTATTTATTCTAATTTTTATAAATATTCTTGGTTAGAAATAATAAATAAAGGTGATTTCATTAATTTATTTTGTCCTTATTGTAAAGTTAAATCAACTTATTATACTAAACATTGTTTTATTTGTGGTTATTGTATTAATGGATTTGATCATCATTGTTCTTGGGTTGGAAATTGTATTGGAGATGGAAATAAAAATTTATTTATTTACTTTCTTTCAGCTATTATAATAAATTGTGGAATTTTATATTTTATTGGAATTAAATCTTTTAACCAAATTTATTTAATTGATAATTATATTATTTCTAATATAATTTGTATTTGTGAAATGTGTTTTTGTTTATTTACAATTGTTGTAGTTTTTTATCTTTTAGGAAGTAATATTAAAAAAATTTTTATTACGATTTATAATGAAATTCTAAGCTAAAAAAATTTTTTTTTCAAATAATATAGTTTGGAAGGAATTAATTTAAATATAATTATTAAGTATTTAAAAATAATTTTTTAAATTTTCTAAATGAAATTTTTTAAAACTGGAAATAAAATATTATATGAGTAACTTTTAAGTAGTTATAATTTGATTAATAAATTCAAAATAATAATTATATATTTAAAAATGGATAAAGAACAATTTAGGAAATACAGTTCAATTGAAGAAATAAGAATACATGGTTCATCAAAAAGAAATAGAAAAATTTCAAATGAAATAAACAATTTTAAAAATAATTTCTATCAATCCATAATTAATTTAATAATATATATATTAATAATAATAGGATTAATTTGTGTAGTTTTTATAATAAATCAATATCTTATTTTAAAAAATAAATTAAAAAATACTTATAATGAATATATTCAAATGAATGAAAGAATAGAGGAATTAAAATCAGAAAAAGAACTTTTAAATGTAATGTTAAGTGAAGAAATTAGAATTCAAAAAAGATTATATAAAGAATTCGAACAATTAAAAGAAAATTTAAAAAAGTAAAAATTCAAAAAAATAAATAATTAAAAACATAAAAACACTAAAATATAAAAATGTAATATAGTTTATTATATAATTTTTAAGAATAAAATAAAAATAATAAAATATGAATTTTTCTAAAGGGAAAAATATTGAAAATCAAAATAATTTTTCCCAAAATTCAAAAGAATTAAATGAAATATTTCTTCAAATACAAAGAGAATCAATAAAAAATCCTCCATATCATAGTGTAAAATTACTATGTATTTATTTAAGTAAAAATAGAAATAATAGTGATGAAGTAATAAAAAGAATTTCCTTATTTTTAAATAATAATGAAAATTTAAGTGATATAATAATGTTAAATACTATTAATTCAGTTCAAAATATTTTAACGGAAAATAGTCAAGTTATAACTTTTTTAAATATGATGTTACCTATATTAATTCATGCCATTAATTATGGAAATAGAGATTTAAAATTAATTGATAATATATTAGATACTATCGGAAATTTAATTAAAATAGGAGAAATATATACTAGGCAAATAATTGAAAATTATATTGATTCTTTATTTGATAAATTTTCAAATGATTCTAAAAATTTAAAAGATAATAAAATAAAGTATTCAAATATAAATTTATTCACTGTAATAATTAAAAATTCTCCTTTAATAGCATATAATAAAATTATTGATAAAAATAATATAGAAATTGTACTTAAAATATTAGAATTTTATCAAGATAAACAAATAGAAATAAGAGAATCAATTGGAAAATTAATAGAAAGTTTTTCTGTTATATTTAATAATAGAGGTGAATCTGCAAAAAAAAATTTTTATGAATTAATTTATGGAAGAATATTTAATTCTTATAAAACTCATTTAGAAGAAAATAGTAATATTCCTTATAAATCATGTATAACATGTGGTTTTATTACAGTAATAAGTTCTTTTAAAGGAAATTTTTTTAAAAATGAAGAAAAATATAAAAGATTATGTGATATTATTATGAAATGTATTTTAACAAAATCAGTAACAATAAAAATTGATTTTTTAAAAATAATTCCTTTCTTAGCAGAAATAAATCCTAATTTATTTGTTAATGATTATTCATCAGATTTTTTTAATTTTCTTAAACCTTATTTAAATCCTAAAGATAATATTTTAAGAAATTCTCTATTAGAAAATATTGGAAAATTAGTTGTAATTTTACCTGATGATGCAATTATTCCATATTTAAATGATTTAATTAAATTTATTAAATCAATTCTTTTTGAAAAAAAAATATATGATGGAGAAGTTTTTCAATGTTTATCTAATTTTTTAAAAAGTCAAGGAGGAGTTTATAAAGAAATTATATTAAAAAATTTTGATATATATTTAATTTTGCCAAATATGTTTATTACTGGAATTACTAATGGTCATTTAAATTTTATTTTAGAATTATTATCTACTTATCATATTGTTTCAATTCAACAAACTACAATTTTAATTATTTTTTTAAATGTTATTAGTATATTAATTTGTGGTGAAGGTTTTCAATTAATTAATTTTAATAAAAATAAAATATCTAATATAATATATGAAAATTTACCTCAATTAATTGAAGAATCTAAAAAAAATCTTAGAAATTATATTATTAAATTCAAAGATTCTTCTAATAATGAAGAAGTAATTAATTCTATTTTATCTGCTTTAACTTTACTTTCAAAAATCACAAATAGACTTTTTATTGAAGATATCTTTTTTTTTTATCATGAAAAAATTTTAAAATATTTAACTTTACCTAATTCAATCATCAAACAAAAAACAATTGAATTATCTTTAGCTCCTTTTATGAAAATTTATCCTAATAATAAAAATATTAGTTTATATATGATGAATAATGTTTTAGATGCTTTTCTTAATTTAATTATTAATGATCCTAATGTAGAAATGAAATATTTTTGTTTAAATGTTTTATGTAATAATAAAACTTTTTATCCTATTTTTAACGAGAATAAAAATATTTATTTATTGAAAATTATTTCTTTTCTATCAATTGAAGATAATAAAATTAGAGAATTATCTTCTAAATTAATTGGTAATATATGTAAATTTTCAAATGAAAATAATTATTTTTTTATATCAATTAGAAAAACAATTTTAAATTTACTTGATTCAATTAATCATTCAAATGATATAATAAAAAAAGAAGATTCAGTTTTATTATTATATAATTTAACAATATACACAAAAGAATGTTTTAATAAAGAAATAATTTATATTATAATAGGAAGTATAATAACGCTCTTAAAAGAAAATTCATTAAATCCTGTAATCAATTCAAATTCATTAAAAATATTTTGTGAATTAATAAAAGAAGATTATCATAATATTCATTTTAAAAATGAAAAAATTATTATTAATGATGAGGATTATGATTTAATATTAAAAGTATGTATCAAAAATATACAAGAAGGAATTAATACATATGGAATACATGTTTCTTTAAAAACATTATTGTATTTAATTAAAGTAAAAAAAATGAATATTTATAATAATGTTTCCTTAGTAAATTTATTATTTCAAATTTTAACAAAAGATTTAAATGAAAATAATTTAAAAGATATATTAAATATATTTAATTATTGTGGAGCAATAGCACCAGAAGCATTAAAAAAATTAAATTTTCAAAATTCAAAAATAAATATATCTAAAAAAATAAATGCTCAAGATTTAATTAATAATAATCCAAAATTAGATGAATCTACTTGTCAAGCTGTTGTTTGTTTAATGAATATATTAAAAGAAAATATTCAAATTGAATTAAGTACACAAATAATTTCTTGTTTAGGTTCTTTAATTAAAAGTTTACAACCTTTTGAAAGTGATTTAATTAATATTATTCTTCCTACAATGATTGAAATTATTCCTGATTTTGAAATTACTTATGTTAAAAATATGTTTGAAAATATGATTTTAATTTTAGAAACTTTTCCTGATAATTTTAAACTGTTTTTAGGAAGCTTTATTCATTTAATTAAAGAATTTATTTTTGAAGAAAATTATAATGATATTATTTTCCAAATTTTATCTCAAATTTTTGAAAAGTTTGAAAATGAAATGAAACAACATTATTATATTATCATTCCTATTTTTTTAAAATTAATAAGAGATAATTCAAAAGAAATAAAAAATATAATTTATTGTTTTACATTAATGACAAATAATGATTATATATCATCATATTTAGATATAATATTTGATGAAGTATTTTTTTTATATAAAAAAACAAAAGATATTGAAATAATTAATCAAATATTAAATTTTATTTTAAAAGTAATAAATTTAAGAAATACATTAATCTTTTTCCCTATAATAATTCAAAATATGATAGAAAAAATAAAAGTAGATAATTTAGACTCTAAACTAATAATAAAATATTTTGATATTTTCAAAAAAATGAATTCAATAAATAGAAACCATTTTATAGGATATTTACCTCAAATAATAAAAATACTAAATGAAAAAAATATAATATCTCAATATTACAAAATAATAAAATCAATAATAGATAATATTAATTATAATTCAATAACAAAAGAGGAATTAAAAAAAAAATTAAAAAGTAAATTATGTACATTGAATATATTATCTTCAGAAAATAAATCTCAAACAGAAAATAAAAGTAAAACTCAAAATAATATAATAAAAAATAGAAAAACTCAAACTGATAGAGATTTAATAATAAAAAAATTTAATACTTCAAATAGAAAAGTAGAAGATGATTGGAAAGAATGGTTTAAATCAACTTCAAAAGTATTATTTGAACAATCTCCTTCATATTCATTATTTTATTGTCATATGGTAGCAGATTATTATTTTCCTTTAATTAATGAATTATATAATTATGGTTTTATTTCAGTTTGGGATAATTTATTAGATAATCATAAAAAACAAATTGTAAAAGAATTAAATAATGCTTTAGAACATAGTCAAACTCCTAATAATATATTACTTATTATTTTAAATTTAGCTGAATTTATGGAAAGAAAAAATGGAAATTTTGATTTTATGGATTTTAATAAATTAGGAAAAATTGCTTATAAATGTAAAGCTTATGCTAAAGCTATTTATTATAAAGAAAATAGTTTTATTCATAATAATGATAATTATGAAATATTTGAACAATTAATTGATTTATATTATAAAGTTAAATTACCAGAAAGTGCAATTGGATTACTTAATTTAGTTAAGAAAAAAAAAAATAATTCTATTTATAAAAATGAATATTGTTGGTATATTAAATTACATCAATATAAAGAAGGTTTAGATGATATTGAAGAAATATTAAAAAATGAAAATAATATTACTGATGAAAAAAAAGATAGTCTTATGAAAGATAAAATAATTTGTTTAGATGGTTTATGTGATTGGGAAGAATTATTAAATATTAATCATAATTATGATTCTCTTAAAGAAGAAATTGATATAAATTTTATTATGGCTAAAGCAAGTTTAAATTTATCAAATTGGGATGATTTACAAAAATATAATAAAAATATAGAAAATTATATTAATAGAATTTCTAGTTTTGGCCCTAATAATTTGAATTCAAAAAATTTTTCTATTGATTTAAATTTAAATTCAAGGATAAATGATGATAAATTATTTGATTATAATTTATTTAATATAATAATCTCTATAAATCAAAAAGATTATAATAATGCAACAGAATATATTAAAATATCTCAAGATAATATTTATACTAAAATTAAATCTTTATTATTAGAATCTTATGCAAGAGGATATGAATTAATGATAAAAAATCAAATACTTTATCAATTGAAAGAAATAATAAATTATAAAAAAAATTATTTGAATGATGATGAATATAAAAATAAAATGATTGAGCAATGGGATAAGAGATTAGATATTATTTCTAAAGATCCATTTATTTTTGAAAGAATATTATCAATTAGGTCTTTAGTTTTAAATATGAATGAAGATTATAATAATTATTTAAAATTAGCTAAAATTTGGAGAAAAAATAATCAATTTGAACAAAGTAAGAAAGTTTTGGAAAGGATGAAATATAAATTATCAAATTTAGAAAATGAAAATATTGAAATTTCAAAGGATATAAAAATTTCAATTGAATTAAGTATAAATAAATGTTTATTTGAAGATGGAAAAATAGAAGAATCAATATCAAATTCAAAAAAAATAATTGAATTAATAGAAGATGAAAAAAATAATTATAAAATATCAAATATATTAAAAAGTAAAGTTTATGGTCTTTATGGAATGTATTGTTTTAAATCTTTAAATTTAGAAGATAAAAAAGACAATAAAAAAATAATAGAAAATATATCAAATTATTTATCAATTTCTACAAAATATAATGAAAAAAATTATAACGCTTGGCATAATTTTGCAATGTTAAATAATTCATATTATGAATATTTATTAGAAAATAATTTTAAAATAGATTTAAATTATGCAAAAAATGCAATTAAAGGTTTTACTAATTCAATTATTATTGGTGGAAAACACAAAAATAAAACATTTCAAGATATTTTAAGATTAATAGATTTATTTTTTAAATGTGGTTCATCAACAAATGAAATTAAAAAAATTATAAATGAATCATTTAATAATATTGAAGCTGATTGTTTTTTAGATGTTATTCCACAATTAATTTGTAGAATAGATATTGGAGATAAAGATAAAGATTTATTTGAAATATTAAAAAATTTATTAATAAAAATAGGAAAATATCATTTAAAATCATTAGGTTATCATTTAATTGTAATGAATAATTATAAAAGTAAAAAAAGAAAAGAAGCTTCTGGAATTTTATTAAATATATTATCTAATTTAAATAAAGATAATGAAGAATTACTTAGACAATGGATTGTATTTATAAATGAATTAAATAGATGTGCAATATTACTTCATGAAGAATGGCAACAAGCAGTTGAAGAATGTGCAAAATATATTTATGAAAAACAAGATATAAATAAATTAATTAGTGTTTTTTTACCTTTACATAAAAAATTAAAAAAAAAACCAGAAACATTATATGAAATTCATTTTTATCAATTATATAAAAATTATTTAGATGAAGCAGAAGAAAATATAAAAAATTATTTAGAAACAAAAGAAATTTTATATATAAAACAATCATGGGAAATATATCATACAATATATAGAAAAATAAAAGAAAATTTCCAAACATTTAATTCAATTTATTTAAAAACAGTTTCTCCAAAATTATATAATTTTAAAAAAAGCAAAATATCAATACCCTCATTAAACAAAAAAAATTCAAATATATTTATTTCTCATATAAATCCAAGATTAGAAATATTAAAAACAAAACAACATCCAAGGAAAATATTAATATATGGAACAGATGAAAAAGAATATATTTTTTTATTAAAAGGACATGAAGATTTAAGACAAGATGAAAGAGCAATTCAATTATTTAATTTAGTAAATTCTCTTTTATCAAATTATAGAAATACAAGTGATAAAAATTTATATATAAATACATATTCAGTTTTACCATTATCATATAATACAGGAATAATAGGATGGGTTCCAAATTGTGATACATTACATCAATTAATAAAAGAACAAAGAATAAAAAATAATATTTTACCAACAATAGAATATAGAACAATATATTATTATAATCATAATTTTGATTCTTCTTCATTTTTAAAAAAAATAGAAATATTTAAAGAATCATTAAAAGTAACTCAAGGAAATGAATTAAATAAAATATTATGGATAAAAAGTTTAAATTGTGAAAAATGGTTAGAAAGAAGAATAAATTTTTCAAGGTCACTAGCATTAATGAGTATTGTTGGTTATATTTTAGGATTAGGAGATAGACATCCAAATAATTTAATGATGGAAAAAAATTCAGGAAAAATTATACATATTGATTTTGGAGATTGTTTTGAAGTTGCTATGAAAAGAGATAAATTTCCTGAAAAAGTTCCTTTTAGATTAACTAGAATGTTAATTAAAGCTCTTGAAGTTTCTGGTATTGAAGGTAATTTTAGAATTACTTGTGAAAATGTTATGAGAATTTTAAGAATTAATAAAAATTCACTTTTAGCTATTTTAGCTTCTTTTATTCATGATCCACTTGTTAGTTTTAGATTAATGATTCCTATGGTTATGAAAAGAAATAAAGAATTTTTTGAAAAAAAACATTTTATTCAAAATGAAAGTTTTGAAAAGAAAAAAGGAGAAAGGAAAAAAAGAGAAAAAAGTAAATTTGGAATTAATAATAATAATAATAATAATAATAATAATAATAATAATAATAATGATAATAATAATAATAATAATAATAATAATAATAATAATAATAATAATATAACTTCAAATACAGAATCAACAAATAATTCATCATCATTTGTAAATAAATCAATAAATAATATTAATCAAAATATAAATAAAAATATAACTCAAAATAATAATTCAAATTTAAATTCTAATTTAAATACATTACAAAATAATCAAAAAATAATACAACATCAATTATCAACCCCAATAAATTTAGAATCAATTTCCTCTGATCAATCAAATATATTAAGACATTCAAATACATTATCAAATCAACTTCATTCAAAAAATTTCCCTTCAAATATAAATGAAAATATAAATATAAATGAAAAAGGAGAAATATTTTTAAATGGAATAGAAATATCAGAAGAAGTAAAAAATGAATCTTTTTGTGAAGGATTTTTTATAGCAAGTATACCAAAAGAAAATGGTAAAGTTGAAGAAGGATCTGATAAATTTAAAGCTGATTGTGGTCATCATGATTGTTCTTCTTTATTAGCAATGCAACCTGAAATAATTTATAGATATCCTGAGAAAGATACTAAAGATTTAGAAATAAATAATTTAGCTGCTTCTATTTGTTTTCCTGGTGGAATAAAAATATGTTATGAAGAAGAAAATTTACCTATTGTTGTTAAAAATTATTATAGTTCTATTACTAATCAAACTGGAGATAGATTTTATATCGTTACTTATCATTTTTATATTAGAATGATGAATAGTAATTTTGTTCAAATATATCAAATTCATCCTATTAAATATGAAACTATGAAATTTTGTAATGATTTTTATGAAATTATTGAAGATAATCCTAAATTACAAAGTATGGTTCAAAATAAATTAGAAAAATTTGGAGAATTAAATTTTAGAGAAATTGTTAATATCCCTTTTTGTTTATGTTTAATTTCACGTTATCCATATTTTAATCATATGGAAAAATGTTTAGAATCAATTAAACAAGTAATTTCATCTTTTAATTCAAATGGAGATGAATTACATAGATTAGTTAAATATATTGTTAAAGAAATACCTTTTCCAAAACAACATTATAAAGTTGAGTTTGCACTTCCTTTATTTAAAGATCTAATTGAATTAGTAAATCCTTATTTTGAAGATTTAATTTTTACGGGACCAAATCCAGTATTATTATTAAATTATTTCTCAATAGAAAATATAATATTAATATTTCGATTAATGTTATTTGAACAAAAAATCTTATTCATTGATTCTGAATTACAAAGATTAGGAGAAGTTACAAATGCTTTTATTTCATTATTATATCCTTTTCAATGGATACATACTTTTATTCCTATTATGTCTGCACAAATGTTAAAATATTTACAAGCTTTTCTTCCTTTTATTAATGGACTTCATATCAATTTATTTGAAGATGCTAAAACTATTTTAGATGAAGCTGATGAAGGTGTTTATATTGTTTATGTTGGAAAAAATACTATTGATATTAATTGGGATTCTTCTTCTAAAAGAATTAAAATTGCTAAAAAAATTAATGAAAATATACCTATGTTACCTAAACAAATTGAAAAAGAATTATATAATAATTTAAATAATATTAAAACTTTGTATGAGAAAGGAAAAAAAGATAATAAATATAGAAAAAATTATAATATTTATATTTATAATTTAATTATGCAACTTTTTGTTGAAATGTTACATGATTATATGAAGTATTTAACTGTTATTGAAGATTATCCTATTTTTAATACTAATTTATTACTTAATTCAAGACCAAAAGCTGATGAAAACTTTTATAAAGAATTTACAGAAACTCAACTATTTCAATTATTTATTCAAAATGCAATAAAAAAAAATAATAATATATACTTTAATGAAAGAATTAAATTATATCAAGATTTAAAAGATAAAGAAAAAAATATAAATGAAAAACTTACAAATGAATTTTTCCAAACTTGTTCAAAAGAAAGAGAAATAGAAAAAATATGTTTAATAATACCAAATTTTATAAAATTAAAAGGGCAATATTCAACTTTAAAAGAATTAAAAGATGTATTAGAATTAACATATCCATTAAATGAAAATTTCTGTAATAAAAAGGGAATAACAAAGGAAGATAAAAGATCAATAGGTCAAAATTTAAAATTAGAATATTCAGATAAATCAAATATATATAATTATTATCATTTACCAAATACACCAATAAATTTAACTGGAAGAGAAGGAAAGAGTAAAATAACAGCAAGAGCTTCAATGTATGAAAAAAGAGAAAAATTAAATGCAGAATCTAAAACTACAAGTATAAGAATTAATGCCAAAAAATCTGAATGGGCTTTAACTGATTCTGAAAAAGATGATGTTAAAGATAATATTAAAGATATTTTATCTAAAGTTTTAAAATGTGAAGATATTAATGAAAATGAAGATAAAAAACAACTTATTAATTGTATTGAAAGCGCTTTTGGAAGAAATTATTTTATTGATATTATTTATCAAAAAAAAATCTCTGAAAGAACTGAAAAAACTCTTAATAAAAGTTCATTTGATTTATTAACTACTGTCATTTATAATGCAATTTTATCTATTTTAAAATTAGATGAAAATAAAGACAATATAAATAATTCTGTATTATTAATTAAATCTTCTCAATTATATTATATGGTTGAAAAAAATAAAAATGTATATATAATTGATGCTTTATATCCTAAATTTAAAGGACTTAATTTATTAACTAAAATTAATTTTTGGGAAGAATGGTATAATGTTAGTATAAAAGAAGAACCTTATTTTAAAAGAAATGACCCTTCAAGTGACACAATTATTCTAAAAATATTAAAACAAATTATTAATTTTATGTTAAATTCAAAAATCCAACAAGATATTATTTATAATATTGCAACATCTATTTCAAATAAAATGAAAAATGAAGAAAATAAAACAGAATTCAAAAAAGATCTTGCAAATACTATAAAAAAGCATAAATATTAGAATTAATTTAAGGTTTTTTATAAAATTTATATAAAACCAAAAAAAATTGAAAAAAAATAATACAATAAAACTTGTTTAGAACAACTATTAATTAAATTTAAATATTATTTTAAATAAAAATTTCCTAAAAATTCAGTTTAGAATTAGAATTATATTTTAAAAGATATTACAAGACTTATCATTAGCATTATCTCTTGAAGCAGTAGAAGGACCTTTAATAGGATTTTTTAAGCAAAAACTTAAAATTTCAAGAAAAATTTTATCAACTTCTTCTTTATTATCTAAATTCATATTTTTATATTGATATGTTAAATTACATTCATCTAATTTTGTAGTAATATCCTTTTCATTTAAAATAATAGAATTTTTATCATCTCCTTGTAAACCAATAACATAAATTTGTTTTGAATTATTACAATATTCTCTAAAGTAAACAATCATATCATTAAATAATTGTGTTGATTCTTCTTTTTCAGTATCAATAAACATTATATAACAATTTACTTCTTTTATTCCAGGATATTCTCTTTGAAGGTCTAAAACAGAACAAACCATTATTTTTGTTTGTTTATTTGTTCCTTCTAATTCAGTTTGGAATGCATATGCATGTCTACTTTGTTTTAATATTGAATGAGTATGCTTTGATAAAAATATATTTAATATTTCATTTGGAGTATCTGTTGTATCATTTGTTGAAAATGCTACTATTTGAAGTTTTTCTTCATTTGCTGACATTTCTACTTTTTTATATTTTTTATGATTGAATTTTTTTTTTTTTATTTTTTTTTTAATTATTATGATTTTTATTAAAAAGTTTTTTTTATTTTTTTTACATTGTTTATTTATATTTATTTGAAATTTTTTTTAAAGTAAATTATATTATATTTATTTATTTTAAATTATGATATAATAAATAGATTTTTATTTTTTATCATTTTTTACTTTATTCTTTGTATTTATATTATAATTATATGATAGTTTTGGGTATATAATTTCGTCATCCCAGTTTTGTTCTAAATTTTTTATATTTGTTAAAATAATATCTAAAGAATTTTGTTGATTATTTGAAATATCTTTTATTATTTTTTTACAATTATCATCAATAATTCTAATAATATAATTTAATTTATCTACTATTAAATTTCTACTTTTAGTTGTTCTTTGTTTAGGACAACTTACAAAAGGTTTTAAATAAGGTTTAATTTCTTTACCATTACTTTCTTTAAATATATTTAAATTTTGATTCACTTTCAACCTTCCTATTTTTTTCAAAGAAATAATTTTTTCTTTATCATCTTCATTTTCTTCTTCATAAACAATATGTCCAAATCTTTTTTCAGGTAATTTTGTACTTTCATATTTTTTATGTAAATTTGTCCTTTGATTTTTTGAATTTCCATTTCCTTCTTTTTCATTATTAATATCTTTATCTTTTTTTAACATTTTTTCATGATATTTATCAGAATTTACAATAGGATTATTTAATAAATTTTGAGCAATTTCTCCAGTTGATAATAAAGAATCATTATCTGAATATTTTGCTTGTGGAATTGGAGAACCAAAATTTTTAAAATAAATATTATCTTTTATATAATTTAAATCACTGATTTTTTTATTTAAACTTTTCACTTCTTTTGAAATATTATCATATTTAACTATATTTTTTTGATTTAAAGTTTTTAAATCATTATGTACTAATTTAATATCATTTTTTAAATCTTCTATTTTATTATATATTATTTGATTATTTAAATGAAATTGATAAAGTATCATTTTCATAAAAGTTAAAATAGATGAGTCTTTAATTGAAGGAAGATTTTTAATTAAATTTTCAAAATTTTTTTGGTGTTTTTTAACATCATCTTTATTATTTTTATTAATAGAAATAGAAAAATCTTTAAAACTTTTACAATTTTTTCCATGTTCTTCATATTCATTTCTATTAAAATATTGACTACAAATTCTACATTTTAATAATGAATAAGGACATTCATTTTTTAAATGATTTTCTAAAGAATCCCATAAAATTTTTTTATTACATTCTCCATTTGGACACTTTGTATAAAAATATTTACATTCTTTTTCATGAATATCTAAATTTTGATATGAAATTATTTCATTACAACCATAATCTTTATTTTGACAATAAAATTTTAATTTTGATAAATATGAAATTATACCATATGATGAAGGTTTTATTGAAAAATTTTCACAATTAAAAGGACAATTCTTTTTTGTTAATAATAAATTTGATATACAATTATAACAAAAACTATTTCCACAAGATGAACAATCATATGGATTTTTTAATATATTAAAACATATTTTACATTGAATTATATCTAAAAAATTTGTATGATTTTCTTTATTTATTAATTTTTGAAAAGGAATTCCGTTTGGAGTTAATAATAAATTTTTATTTGTTTCTTTCATAAAGAAATAATAATAATTAAATTTATTTTAAATTATTTCTATAATATATTATAATTATATTTAATTTTTACATATAGTAAATTGAGATTAACATTAACATTCTATCAAATTCTTTATAAATTTAAGCTGTTATTATTTAAATTATTTTCAAATTAATTTATCACTTAAGAAATATAAAAGAATTAAAAAAATAAAATTTTAATTACCATAATACATTTATCATTTTTATAACATAACCAAATTTTCTTCTTGAATTTGATTAATAACAATTCCTTGTATTTTATCATCTACAATCTTCTGATGAACAGAATTATTAATTGTAGAGATATTATTATTTTGAATTAAAAATTTTTGATTATTTTGAATTACATTTCATAAAATAATTATCAGATTCTTCTTTTGATAATTGACATCTATTACATACATTTCTAAAAGAAAAATTTAAATTATTGCAAGAAAAACAAACCCAATCACCTATTCTTTCAGAAAATTGTTTTTGTTTATTTAATATAATCGAGTTATTTTTTAATTTTTTATCTTTTGAATTATTTTTTTCGTTATTAATGTTGATATTTTTCTTTTTTATTTTTTTTGGACTTTTACTTTTTTTACATCTATTACATTTATTTCTAGTTTCATAATTAAAATTATTACAATAAATACAAATCCATCCTTTTTTACCAAACATTTCTATAAAATAATGATTTTTATTTTTTTGAGTATTATTGTTATTATTGCTAAATATTTGAGAAAAATTATTATTATTAATCATATTCATAGAATTAAATCTTGGTCTTTGAATTGTATTAATAAGATAATTATTTGGAAAATTATAATTAATTTGTTGTTGATTATTATTATTTCCTTGATAAACATTTTGTTGAAAGAAAATTTCATTTTGTTGTTCTTTATTATATTGATTAGAATAATCAATTTGATTTGATTCAAATGAAGAATCTTCGTTTTCTTCATTATTTTCATAATTTGAATCATTTTGTCCGGTTTTATTGTAAGAATCTTTTCTTATATAATTATTACTTTTTTCTAAATTAATTCCAAGATTTTCAGAATATTTTCTGATTAGATATTTATTACTACTGTTGTAATAAGATATAATTGGTGAAGAAAATTGATTTAATTCTTTTTGATATTTTGATAATATTTCATTATATTCTAAAATATTCATCCTTTCTTTTTCCCCATTGATTCTTTGGAGATTATTTGGAGATTTATTTATTAATGTTTGAAATTCTTGAATTTTCATTTTTTTGGTTATAATATTTATAAATATTTTAAAATTGATTAGATTGTTTTTAGGCTATAAAGTTTTATTTTATATAAAATTATTAATTTATTATATTTTGATTTGGAAAAGTAATTTAATTTACTTCCTTTAAAATAAAAATAATTAAATGTAATTAAAATTTATTTTTTATTATAATTAGTATTTTAATATTTTAATCAAAATTCATGCATTAATAAAAATTATTAAATTCTTTTAATTAAATTGAAATATTAATAAAATAAATAAAGATAACCAAAGAGAATCCCTATTCAATTTTTGAAATAAGAATATATCAAATAATAACTCATCAAATTTGACAAACTATAAAAATTAATTAAGATTAACCAACAATTCAAATGAAAAATTCGTTTCAATTCCTTTTATCATCTTTAAAATAACTTTTATAATAATAAAAAATAATAAGACTTCAAATCAATTAATTAAAAGAAAATATAATTCTAAATTTTTTTCATTAGGAAGATACTAGTTAAACTTTTAAAATTGAAAAAAAAATAAAATTTTTTTAAAAATAAATATATATATCAATTAGGAACTTTTGTTTATTTAATTTTCAAATAATTGATAAACTTAAAACAAATTTAAATAAACAATTTATTAACCAATATTATTAGTATAAGTCCTAATTGAAATAGAAGTAGTTTTTAAATTATCTTTTTAATTTTCAGAATATTATATAAAAATAAATTACAATAAAAGCCAAAAACTTAACAACAGTTATGAAACAATTAAAATTAATAAATTTGGTTTTCTACTTATCTATCAGAAGTTCTATTATAATTGGAAAATAAATATTAATTGCGAATATAAATTATTTTAATTTAATACAAGAATATTAAAATACTAAAAAATACATATAAATTTTGGTTTATTTAAGTTTATTTTTTATAATAATATTTTATAAATTTTGAATAAGATTTTTATCAGTAGATTTAAAATTTATTAATTATCATATAATATATTTAATAGTTAATATTGAAAATTTCAAATTAAAAAAATAAATAAATAAAAAGAAGAAAAATAATTATTAAAAGCATTAATAAATATAAAACACTAAAAAAATTATTTAATAATCATATTATAACAATCATATTAAAAAAAAATGAACAGTCCCTCTCGTCAATCAAACAACATGTCAATGAATGCATCATTAAATTCAACATCACATAATGCAGAAAGAATAAGTGCATTAGCAGATAAATTAAATCAACTTCAAATAAATCTTCAAAATGAAAAATTAGCTAAATTTGAAAAAATAGATGAATCTTTAAAAGACACAGGAGATAAATTAATTGAATTTACAGAAGATACTCAATCTAAATTTGCTGCTGTAAAAGATCAATTAAGTAAATTATTTGCTCAAATTGAAGATCAAAATAATGGAATTGATGCTTCTTATGAAGAAAAAATGCAATATCTTCATGCTTTAGAAGAAAAAGTTGTTTCGAGATTTGAACAAGAATCAAAATTAAGAAAAGAAATGGAAAAAAAAGCATTATTATTAATTGAAGAAAGATATTCATTTTTAATAAATGAATTAACAAAAGAAGAAAAAAATAGAAATGAATCATTAGAAAATTTCCAAAAAATAATTGATAGTGATATTCCTAAAATTCAAGATAGTTTAAAAGATGAACAAATGGAAATGAATGAAAATGATAATGCTTTAAATACAAGAATTACAGAAGAAACTCAAAGATTAGTTGAAATGGTAATGAATGAAAAAAAAGCAAGAGAAGAAACAGAAGAAGCTTTATTAGAAATGTTAAAAGCTATGATTAATGCTATGAAAACTCAATTAGAAAATGAAAAAAATGAAAGACAAAATAATCAAGATTATCTTATTAATTTACTCGAAGATATGTGTAATAAAAT